>VZRH01001142.1:176621-192074 GCA_013397555.1 Urocynchramus pylzowi | reverse complement strand
CAAAAAACCAAAACCAACAAACACCTAAGGAAGGAATGAAGGGGAAGGTTGCAAGGAAATCTAATTGCACTCCTTAAAATACTGCTTTGAGAAAGCGCCTTGGAGTCAAGCCTTCTCATTCCAGCCCCCACTCTTTGCATTTTCTCTGTAATAGAGAAGCTCGACCTGAGTGGTGAAATTAGTAAAACGTTTGTGTGAAACTGTTCCTTTTTTCCCCTCCTGATTCGCTACCATACAGCCCCTGGCTTTTAAATTGTAGTATGTGCTTACTAAATCAGTGATTGGGGATCATCTGCTCCAGGTGCCCTCCAACTCTTCCAGAAAGGCTCCTTCCATTGCTGCCCTGCTGGCTGTAGGAATTATCTTGGGTGCTGCTGGAGCCTATTTTGGGAGGATAGCTGTATTCTGGTGCCTTGCCTTGTTTGTGCTGTGAGTGGCCTCTGAAGGCAGGAAGGCAGAGGGCAGTCTTTGTCTTCTGTGCACAAGGCCTGAGAGGCTGTTAATACATGGCTCATGTCCACGGGAAACAATAGCTACATGAGAGATGGCTGCGTCCCATGGGTGGCCTTTCAGGAGCAGGGAGATTTTGAAAGAAATATGCTGCTGTGTCCAGTTTCCCTTGTGTACATGCTGCTACCAGAAGCTCCCCCTATGAATCCCTTTTCTTCAGAGCCGAAGCCAAATCCTGCTGCAGCCCATAACCAGTGGAGCGTCCTGCTGACTTCTACGGGAGACTTGCCTGAGGGTGGCATGAAATGGCTCCCAAACAGCAAATCCTTCCAGCTCCCTTCTTGTGAATGCTGTGGCTTAGTTCCACTGCTAGTCTGGAATATGACCCCGCCCTCACCCATTGCTGCTTAACCCTTGGAGATCTGCTAGTCCTGGTGGTGGCTCCTCTGTCCATGGCCATGGTGTCAAGATGGGGATTGCTGCAGAGTTCAGTACCAAATGTGAAGTGTTGAGCACTTCCTCTATTTATCATATCAATTCTGCATTGTTTTATTGAGTCTTTGCTCATAATACAGAGCGCTTGCAAGACCTGAAAGCTGCAAGTCATACCTAAGGATCATTGATATGAATTTTAAGGAAAATCCTTGAAGGATTTGACCCAAAGAAAAGCTTGCACTCAATTTTATGGGGTTTTTGGCACTGCTTGTCTGACTTCGAGGTATATGGAATGTCAGCTTTGGTCTCTTATGGCTTCGGTGAGGGACTGTGAACATTTGGGAAGAAAGTAACTGTCTGTTAGGTTTCAGCTGGAATAATGTATTAAATTTTCAGACTAGGCTTTCTTCAAGCACAGTGTTGACAACATGCTCAACTTGTAGCACTTGGAGTTAGATGGATATTTACCAAAGTAACACATCTTAAACAATTTAACAAAAATGGAAACAAGAAAAAACCTCAAAACAAAACACTTTTCTGACAGATTGGTAGTTACTGCCCTAGTGTGAGTGACTTTGCCCCTTCCTCTGTTGTCAGTGTTTTTTCCCCAGGACCTTTACTATTACACCCCCAAAATTTCCAGCCTTCTAATTACATGAAGGCATAAACAAATAGAAATAGGGACAAATAAAAGGCAAGAGCCTAATGTGTTTTCAGTTGTATGTTGCTCCTGATGAAAGTCATGTGTGCAAAAACCTCAGTGATTTTGTCCTGGCTTACCGAAATTAAACAAAGAATTATACCTATTTATAATCCTGAGAGTCCTGCCAGTAATATATTTTATCACTATGGTTGCAAAAAAACAAATAGCTCCTAAGGAAGTATTTTTTCACAAAAATGAATGAGCATGGAGGGTTCCATGGAAAGAGTTGCTGCTTGTGGTGGAGTAGTGGGGAAATGTGAAGCAACTGAGGAGAGGCAGTTAAAAGCAAAAAGGGACTTTACTTTTATTATGGTGCTGATGTTTACTGTTCCCTTTCATTTCATCATTGGTTTGCAATAACCTTCTGTCACTCACATAGGCTAGTTTTTCTACTGTAGTTTCAGCAGGGAAGAAAAGTGGGACATTTAAAATAATTTTGTTTGTTTGTAATTAGAAAGCAAGTAACTTAATTTCTTTTTCTCAAATTGAATTGATTGCATTTAATAAATACAACAGAGGGCTTACCAAAGTGTTCTCAAAGTAACGTAAACCACACGTACTGTCCCACAAAAAAAAAAGGACATAAAAGTTGAATTTCTGAATGGTTTTATGTAGATTAATTTATTGTGGATAACTGCAACCAGCCTCTTTTTCTGCTCCCCCATTGTGTTCTGAGCTCACCAGTGGCATTAACTGTATAATATGGTCCCTAGAAGGGAGTGGCTAGAGCACCATAATTGTGATAGGGTGAGGCTATAGGTGAGACCACAGCAGGAATCCATCCTCAAACTCTACCTAATCCAAAAAATGCCTATTGCAGGCAATATGCTATGTGTGACAGGTCTGAAAAATGCAATAGCAAGGTTCAGACCTGGTGATCATCCATTTCAAGGAGCACACACAGAGTTCTTTGGTGGTGGCAGCTATTTTGGGAAGACTTCTGCAAGCTGTTTGAAAAGTGAGACTCCAATCTTTACCAGGGCATTCAGGGTATGAGCAGTACTCATCACCAGTGGTAATGAGCCTGAAGGTGTGGTGCTCAAATCCTGTTTCTCAAACCTTCAAGGACTCCTCTAGAGGAAATTTTCTTTACTCTTGTCATCTTCTAAGAAAAGAAAAATAGTTGTTTATTCCTAGGGAGGGAAGCTTTTAAAAGACATTTGCAGCATTAAACCTTTTTGGTTTTTAGGTGCTGCACCTCTTTGTCTCTTGCAGATGTGAAAAGCTGGTTTAGGTCTGGCATCTTCCATAACCCCACATTAGTACTTGCCTGTCATATCAGGTGTGTGAAACTAGTCTGCCTATTATACAGTGAGCTGTGATTGAATCCTTTATTTATGACTTCTGCCCCACATTGCATTAATTAGAATGCAAATTAAGTGTTTCCTGGAAAGCTGCTGTTTACTTCTGGCATACTTTACATGTTTCATTAGTCTTAGGACCCTGACAGTCAAGTTATGTCAATTTAACAAGTTATCAGTCAGCAGAGCTGCTGTAATTGTACATACACGTGCACGTAGGCATTGAGGGCTGCAATGGGATGCAGACTTGGGTTTGCCTCCAGCGAAAGGTGTTCAAGATATGTTATCTTGTCTTGTCTTAGCTACTGGGCTCAGCTAACTAAAGGTAAATTTTTTCCAACAGTATAGCTTGATCTTGTGTGCGAGCCTTTAATTTACAACAGTGCTTCTGAATTTGACTTTGTAAGATGTTTTTAACTGAGAACCTCAGTTTTCACAAGAGAGTAGGTTATTTGGCCACTGCACTTGATAGTAAATGAACAGCCTGTATCCTTGAGTAGCAGGACATGAAAATCATAGGATGGTTTGGGTTGGTATGGTCCTTAAAGGTTGTCTGCTTCTCATCCTCCTGCCATGGACAAGGATGCCACCCACTAGATTGGATTGTTCAAAGCCCCATTCAACCTGCCCTTGAACACTTCCAGGGATAGGGTGTCCACCAGCCTCTCTGGGCAACCTGTTCCTCTGCTTCACTACCCTCTGAATAATGGATTTCTTCCTAACATCTAATTTAAACCTGCTCTCTTCCAGTTTAAAACCACTGCCCCTTGTCCTGTCACTATTTTCCCATATAAAAAGTCCCGTTCCCTTCTTTTCATAAGCCCCCTATAGGTACTAGAAGGCTGCAATCAGGTCTCCTTGGAGCCCTCCTCTTCTCCAGGCTGAACAACCCCAACTGTCTCAGCCTGTCTCCATAAGAGATGTGTTCTATCCCTCTGATTGTCTTCAGTGATCTCCCCTGAACTTGGTCCAGCCAGGTCCACACCTTTCTTGTGCTGAGGACCCCGTTAAGGAACACATTGAGGTGGATTGAAACTGAACAGGCCACAGATTACAGAGGGGCTTTTTTTCTGTTTTAACCACGCAGTTTAGCACAGTCTGCATTTTCTTGTGTGTCTCTGTTTACCAGCCTTTAGAAGCTGACACTTACTTGAGTAAAGCAGCCATGTTCAAGGCCTCTCTAGGCTTGAGGGCATCTGCTGAGGTTTGGCAGTGTGGCTGAGCCTCTTGCAGGAGGTTCCCTCACCTTCCTGGCACAGATCCACAGAACTTGGTTAAGACTGATGTCCTGTGTGGAGCTTGCCTGTAAGGTGGTGGGTCTGGAGGGGAAGCCACATGAGGAGCAGCTGATGTCACTTGATCTGTTCAGCCTGAAGAAGAGGAGACTGAGGGAGACCTCACTGCAGTTTGCAACTTCCTCATGAGGGAAAGAGGAGGGGCAGGCACTGATCTCTTGTCTCTGGTGACCAGTGACAGGACCTGGAGAAATGGCCTGAAGCTGAGTCAGGGGAGGTTTAGGTTGGATATGAGGGAAAGGTTCTTCACACAGAGAGTGGCTGGGCACTGGAACAGGCTCCCCAGAGAACTGGTTGCTGCCAAAAGCCTGACAGAGTTCAAGAATCATTTGGACAATGCTCTTGTGCACATGGTGTGGTTCCTGGGGTGACCTGTGCAGGGCCAGGAACTGGAATGTGAGGATCCTGATGAGTCCCTTCCAACTCTATGATTCTATAGTTGTGCAAAGTGCAGCGTTGAAAGGTTACATTTCCTGTTTTGTAAAATATTGGGAATTATTTCATTCTGGAGGTAAATCTATTTTGAGGGCATGGTTAAAGAGTGAAAATGGTGGTGTTGCTATGTTGATGGTTGGACTTGAGGATCTTAAAGGTCTTTTCCAACCTTAATGATTCTATGATTCAATAATAAATGCTACTTTCTTAACTTTTCAGGATGCTGTGATGAAAAACGTATCTCTGGATGGTTTGAACCCCAGAGGAAGATTTTTCACATGAGAAGGAGCTTACACCAAAGTAATGAAGAGTTTGGCCCCTGTCACCGTTATTTTCCTTGGCTCCCACAGTGACAGAAGGGGGTGGAGGGAAGTAACCTATCCCATTTCTGTTTGAAAATATTTAGCTTGAGTGATGTGAAGATTTCAGTAGATCTGTGACAAGATCAAAGACTATAAATTATTTAACAGTGGTTCTACTTTTGTGGAATTATTTAAAGTATCATAATTGCAGCTCAGCTTCCCAGCCTTCATTTTCAAGTCTGGAATTCTGTTGGGAACTATCATAATCACTGAAGAGTATAATATTACAGGCTGGGTATAAAAATATCTTTTTAATGACTAGCAAATTAGTGAAATGTCTTGACCTAAATCTAGACCAAACAGAAGACAGTGTTTTTATGGAAGGGTAAAAAAGACTAAATTGTCACCACATTGTTATTCTTGTTAAATTCTCCACTACTTAAAATGTCAGTTGATTAGATAAAATTTGTAACACTGTGCATCAAGGCAAGTGATGAAGGGCTGTGTGTTACATAGTATCTTGGCATTTCTGCACTTTTGTTTTCCTTTTAATGGTAGCATGCGCATTCTGTGGCTGGAACTTGGAAAAATAAAGGCTATTCATTACTTTAGTACCCTGTGAACAATAGAGATCATGAAAGGCATCACAGGGAACTCCTCTGTGTGTTGGCTCTTCAAGAAGCAAGATGAGCCCTTGGAGGGTTTTCTCATAGGCTTCAAGTAATTGTTGTGTGCATGATCTGCCTGGCTAAACTCTTTGTGTCTGACTTAAATAAGATCTAGAAGAGACAGGAATGTCTCACTCCATACTATGCGATTCCTAGTGTTAACCAAGTCTCTGTTAACATAGAAACAGGAATTTATTCTCCAAATACTGGTTTGCAAATGACTTAAAGAAAATTGAGCCCTTGTGTTCTTGTGTGCAATCAGTTTTCAGTGGCAGAATACTCCATTTGATGGATTTTGACCATACAGTGAAGACCCCATGAAGATCTCTGCAGATTAGGACTCTATTTCCAATGGCGTTGCCAGTTTTCACTGCGATTTGGGGCAAGTCAGTGGCCTTTCTGTCCTTCATTGCCCCCAAATCTAGCCAGAAGGGATAACCCTGACTGGTTTACATGTTAAGCATTATGGTGCTGCAGCTGCATTTGCAGGGCAGAGTCTGTAATGAGAGAGGGAAATAAGAGTGGTGGTGCAGACAGGCTGTCTGCATTTTGCTTTTGTGCCAGGGTACAGTAGATAATTCTGAAGCAGAGACCACTTAGTGTCCTGTGTTCACAGAACTCCTTATGCAATGAGGCTGCAGTCTGTAATTCTGAGCACCATAGTGAGCAACAGGAGCCCACAGATAACACAAGGCAGGAACAGAGGTGGTCTCTATTCTTGTCTTCTGCCCACATGGCCAGGGCCCATGGTGCTCTGCATTACAAAGACAAATGACAAATTTGCTCAGCACCTGGCTGCAATGAATGTGATTAGTCTTTAATTAATATTAATTAAAGCATGAAGCATGAGCATGAAGGAGATTCATAAATTAAATGGAAAACACTTTTATCTTGAGAATTTGTATCCTGGTAGGACCTGTGTAGCAGGTTGGAAGCCATCTACAGCAAGGTTACACTCAGTACCTGCGTGGATTGTGGATGCACGTCAGATGAGGAATGTTCTCCCAGAAGACAAACACAATGTGAACAATCCTTTTTACTGGCAAATGTCATCTGTTAGATATCAGCCTAATTTTTTCCAGTGACACAAAGCAGACTTCACCCTCGCTGTGTTGAGCATTTAGTTTGGCTGTGTGCAACCTAGGGCTCTGGCTCAGCTACTCCTTCAGGCTGCGTGTTGACATACTCTGGGGATCTGGAGTCTCCAAGGCGTTTAAGTGAGATTGTATCATGGTGCAGCCATTTCTTTCACTTCTCCCTACTGAATTAAATCCTCCTACTCCTTGAAAGTATGGTAGAAATATGTTGCTTGAAGAGTTTACTCGTTTTGTTATTAGTCCTTGCTGTCTGGTTTTGCTGAAGTTGTGCTGACAGACCAGCAGGGCTAAGAAAAGGACATTAGGAGAATGATCAGAGACCTGGAAACCCTACACACATAAGCTCAGTCTAGTTAGTTTATCCAATACCATGACCTAATGATTCCTAGATGTACTTTGAATGAAGAGCTTTTTGATTAGTAGATATTTTTTTCCTGTCCCAGGAAAAGGCTGGACAAAATAGGAAATGAGGATTTTGTTTGGGTATTTTTATTTTGTTTTGTTTGCTTTTTTCTCCCTTAAATTGTAATGATTAACTACTGCTCTCCTGGGTATGTGGTGAGGTCTTCAGAATTTTCAGTCTTTTGAAGTTAAGCTTTTCATTTCTGGAGTCAGGAGAGGGTTTTAGGGCCTGTGGTTGTAGGAGCTCATGGTCAAGCAGACTTGATTCTTCCAATTGTATGGGATGGGCTGCAATGATTTTTCTGGTCCATTCCAGCACAGTATTCCTAGGCCTGTCTCTTCCAAAAAACCCCATCCTTTGATTTTCAAGAAGAATGGAAGTTTGAGTGAAGCAACCACTGACCTTAGATTTTCCTGTATAAGAGCTCAGATGTCCACAGTCCTTCCACATGGCCATCAATCTGCAGCTGTACAAACTCGGTTTGATAAGTGGTAGAAACTGTCTTTCATTGAAGAAGCTCCAAACTCCTCTCTTTACCAACAAGATTTGGCCAGGAAGTCTCTTGGTGAGACTGTGATGTATGTAAGCAGGCTTTGGAAATCTTCCAGATACATTCCACACTGTACACAAAATAGACAGGGCTGAAATCTCATCTAGTATGTGTGTCCTGGAATTACTGCTCATCCCTCTTTATAACAAATGAGTGCTGTTTGGCTATAATCTTTCTAAGCTGTAATGCAGTGGCATCCTGGAGTGCAAGAGTCCTATCTTAGATGACTACGTTCAAAACATACCCTAGGGACTGTTAGAGAAATTTATAATTGTCCTTTTAGAATCCCAGGATTAAATTCTAAGTGGCAAGCAAATAAATAAACAATGTTTCTCCCTAATGCCTATTTATTTACTGTAGATCAATGGAACATTCAAGGATGAAATTGGTTTTCTCAGAGGATTAAGGATATATTTAAAATAGGCTTTATTATGAGAATTAATAGTGTGGATTCTGGAGGGGTGAAGGGTTAGTGTGAGCCAGGTTATCAGAAACTGTTCCATTCTGGAAGAGCTATTTAGGGATAGCAAAAGAGAAATTCAGTTAAAGGACACCTAATTTTGGTTCATCAGTTTGACATCCTGCTAAAAGAAGTCTTTGAAATTGCCTGCTGTAGCTGGGAACTGGGCAAACAACGTGGAAATGCATTGGCACGTGACATGGGGGCCAACAGATGGGATTGCCATACCTGTTTGGGGCAGGACCTGCTGTTTGCCCTCTTTTGTGCCTGGTCCAGAAGAGCAGATGACAGCTGTGTGCATGAGAGGTGACCTCAGAAGCTGCAGAGCCCAGCAGCTGGACTGCACCCCACTCCTATCTCCTCTGACCAAAATATACCTGGACACAAGGCAGGTTCCTCCTGCTCTTTGACTAGCTGTGATAATTGATGCTGTTTTCCTTTTCTAGTTTTTACTGGGCTCCTCATCTGTCTGAGTTTGGAAGGATTCTTTTGATTCTGTATTGTCAAAAGGAAGAAGAACAGCAGCATCAGAGAGTCCAGGGCTGTTTAACTAAAGTGCAGCACTTGGAGTGCTGCAGACTGGGGCACTGTTTGTTGCCACCTCATAAAAAAGCCCTAGAGCACTCTTTTTTCATATTTGTGAAAAAAACCAAACCAAAAATGCTGAAAAAACAGTGTTAGCAAGCACAGAATGAAAGAACAGCCCATGCAGTCTGTAAGAGCAGAGTTGTTAGATCACAACCTCAGTAAGTGCCCAGGTGAAGGAAAGACCTGTGAAATGAGAATATAATATTGAAAATATATTGTGTTTGTATAGAACATTTTCTTCACTCTCTTTTTGGTTGATGCTCTCTGTGGTTTCTGAGTGAGCTGCAGTGTTCTTAAAGACTGACAGTATTGCAGCTCTGTTGACCAAGATGTGGATTTCAATGTAGCCTCTACTGATGAGAGAATGAAGTGTATTCTGCATTGTATGGAATCTGTAAGGGTGTGTAGATTCTCAGAGTCTTCTATGTGCTGCATGTATCTTCTCTGCCCTTACAATTTTTGGTCTTGTTTTTCCTACACATGTCATTTTTTAATTTAGTCCCATTTCTACTGCAAGCTTTACCCCAGCTGTTAGTTTCTCTGACGTGATGGTGGTGACACCTGAATGTTTCACTTGCAGGGCTGTAAAATCCTCCTCTTGAAGCTGTGTCTATAGTATTTCTTTCTAGTGCACAGGCAGTGGAATTTGCACCTGGAATTCTTGTGCTTCCAAGATAGGGGAGAGCTTGTTACAACACATAAGAGGCTGTAACAACACATGAACATGGCAGGACATGAGGGAAAGCTCCTTTTGATTAATTTTTTAGCACAGTCCTTTTTTTCTGTGTTAAAACTTGTGTTCCAGAGGAGGCAATGATTCCTGCCAGGCTGCTGTGTGCCACTCCAGCCAGGCAAAGCAAAAGAGTTAAATGTTATTGGGTATATAGGCTTCATGTGGAAGAGAAGGATGTCAGTGATCGGAGCAACTATGAGGGAGAAAAACTGGGGCATTTGGTTAATGATGGCTGAAATCTGAAGAGGAAGGAGGGCGACAAATTTGAGTACTAGATAGTGAATGGGAGCCTGAAGGAATGTGGAAAATATGTACAGTGGCAAAAAGAGACACTGCAGAGGTCTATAAATGATGCAGGAAATTGTGAAGGCTAGGATACAGTTGGGGGACTGATCATATACACGTGATGGACTTAAAAATTCTTACAGGTGTCTGGAGAGGTTATGTGAAAAAGAAAATTTACATGATGGGACTAAAAGGCATTGCTAATTGATAATGATAGGCTCTGCTTTTGAAAGGCCATGAGAATTTTAAATGATGGGAGGGATGATTGTGGGCTTTGCAAATGAACTCTTTGTGTTGGGAGGAGGTGAAATATTCCTCTACACTTTGTTGGAGGACTGGAATTTTGGGATTGTTGTCAGGGAAATGCTTATGGCTGTAAATTGCATTTATTTAAAACTCTCTTTAATTTAAAACCCTTTGTCCCATTTGCTGTATTAGTCTTGCTTTAGGCTTATATTAAAAGTTGGCAGTCTCAGCTGGAGGAAAACTAGGGGATAGGTCAGATGCTAATTAATTTCATGCTAATTGTGCCATAATTTGAAATCCAGTGGATTAGTTTTCTGTGGGAGAGCTGAAATATATGGAAAGACAAAAATGAATAAGGATAATTAATCCCTGTAAAATTGCTTGGGATGCTTTAAGAAAAGAGGGTTTGTTGTTGCTTTTATTTTTTGTTTGAAGTGTTTTAAAGGCGCCTGTGCTGTGGGTTATATGGAAGATTCATTTCTGCTAAAAAAACAAGTTTTTGTTCTTCCTGAAACACCTAAAAGAAATACCTTAGTGGCTGGCTAAGCTCTTGCTGAGGGTTCCCTCCTCACAGGATGAGTGTTTACTATCATGGGAGGGTAGTCCAGACCTCTGAGCTGAGTGCCTGGGAGGGAGAAAACAGTACTTGTCATAGGATCATAGAGTGCTAGGTTGGAAGGGGACCTTGAGGATCACCTGGCCCAAACTTTCTTGGCAAAAGCACAGTCTAGACTAGGTGGCCTAGCACCCTGTCCAGCTGAATCTTGTAAGTTGTCTATTTATTTCTTTTCTAGAAGTCGACAAGGCTGGAATGGACAAGGGATGGATGCCAACCACTTCTCGCTCTCTGCATTTCCCTCCCGCCGAGTCTCCAGTGGCTGGTTGGAGAGCTTGACTTGGAGCCAGACTGGGGGGAGTAATTTACTGCTGGCCTCTAATGGCTATAAATTACTACATGCCCTGGGGAATTGCAGCTATAAAGGTAGAGCTGTGACTCAGAGCTGGGTCCCTCGCTCACCGCCTCTAAGGTCGTTCTCTTACACGGGGAGCACCAAGCTCTGACTGACGTCAAATAAAACTTCCCTGTGTTTCCAGGCTGGTCCCATACAAAATGTCTCTGATTATTGGAGTTTTCTCCATGCGTATTGTCAGTCTACTAAAGTTCAGCAATGTAATTCTGAACCTCTGGGGAGCAGTGACTTCCTCAGAAATCGTCTCTTGCTCTGAAATCCTAGGAGCTCCAACTCAATGAGGAGGCAGAGGGGAATGGCACAGGTTTCACCACTGAACTTTTGTTTTGCTTTTTGCTTATGAACACCATGCAGAAGTTCAAATAACATTACAAAGCAGAAAGCTTTATGATTAATTATGCCTGGTACAGGTATAATTTAAACATATTGACTTGTCTGAAGTAAGTGCTAGACGGTGCAATAGGGGAGACAGGAAGTGGCTGGTCAAGATTGCTGAACCAAGCTGGAATAAGAAGTCAGGGAGAGGAAGCGCATCATCATTTAACTTTGCTTGGCAGCTCAGCAGAAAACTGATGCAATTTCTGATGGACGCTGATATCAAAGGGAGAAAAATCATGACAAATTCTTTGTGCTTTTAAAATTAATGTAAAGCTAATCAATAGCTTGACTTGGTGCAATATAAAAATGTAGTACTGGGACCTCCATTAAAATGATTTTTCTTTAAACCTCTATTCTGGGATTGCTATTAGAGAGGCTTTAGAGATAATAACAGCAGTTAAAAGAGAGCTTTCCAATTCCCACCAGGTTGTTGCATTTCACAGCAACTAGTCTGTAGCTGTGCTGGGAACTAGGTAATATCAGCCCTTGAAAGATTATGTTTTCTTTAGAGTTTTTTCTTTACAGGCCAGTGGGTCCCTAGTAATATTTAAGACAGCACTTAAATGGGGTCAGGGATGGAGAGAAAAAGAAATCATTTGGCTGTACTAGACTCACTGTGCTGAAAGAGACCTTGGCTGGCTTTTTCCTCCTACCCCCCCCCCCCCCAATTCTCTCTCTCCAGAAAACTGTGACCATATGTGAGTCTGTGAGCCACAGTTCAGAATCCAGTCAGCTGCCTTAGGTTTCTGATAACAGATCATATTGTAGTGAGGGCTCTCTTACTTTTGATAACCCTTGTTATCAAAAGTAAAACCAGAATATGTGTATTTTTCTCAGCTTAGTGGTTTTATCACCCTGTGCTCACATTCTTCACTCTATCACTCAAGCTGGTCATAGCTGTTTAATGGTTATGCCTGTGCCATCTGTAAAAGTGTTACATGGTTTGCTGTGGTCCTGCTTGGAGATGTCTATTCCTCCTAAATCGTGTCTCCGTGGGTGCTGGTCACAGAGACTGGGAAACTCAGCACTCCTGGAGCCGACTGGTGATTCCTGCCTCCAGAGTTCCATGGTGCTGGCTGTGCTGAAGCCAGAGGTGAGCCTTCTGCCCAATGCATTTCTCCCTTCTCCTTTCCTGAAATGTGCTGGACGCCATGAAATCGCAGCTATGCAAAATGTTTGCACAAAGAGTGAATGTTGTACAACTTGGTGAAATTTGCATAGTGTGGTTTTAGAAATGGCTGGGTTTTTGTCTATGCAGGGCACTATTCCAGGTGTTCTGGTTTTACCTTTCTTGTGTGAGTAGCCTCTGCTCTGAGAGAGCTGCAGTGTTTGCTGGACTTACCTTTAGGGGTCATCAGGCTTGCCTCTTCTGTCACTGCAAATATGATCTAAGCTTCCTCATATTCTCAGATTAAATCTCAGCTTCCCTGCACTGCTCTTCTGAGTCCTAGTGCTCCTGTAGAATTTGCCAAGGCTGAATCATGGTTCTGTGGCAGCTTCTCCACTTCATTTTCCAGAGGTTCCATAGGAGATGATTTAGTGATTTGGAGTTCCCCATTCTCAGCAGCTGTTGCCAGTACCTGTGTGGGTGAGATAAAGTTGCAAAATGTTTTGGTGTTGCTTGCTGCCCTTCTCCTGAGCTAGTCCTGGGAGCTTTTTGATAGGAAGTTACAACTTCGTCAGGAATGCTTACAGTATAACTTCTCTGCAGTTCCTTTTTGACAGCAGTGGGCACAAATATGATGTCTCCATAAAACTGCTTTTCACTTTAGTATGAATTGTTGCATCTACTCAGGCCATGACATTGCTAATAACCCATTACATGAGGCTGAAGCAAGTCCAAAGAATTGCCTTGGTGTGTCTCTCAAACATGGCATAGGATTTGTGATTCAGCTCTTAGGATTTGATTTACATAGGTGGGGGCATGGGAATAAAGGGAACCTCCAAAGCTTAACATGAGCAACTGGATGGGATGGTAATGAAGTCTCACTGTGGGAGAGATTTTGAAGGCATGGAGATGGCATTGTGAGTTGCTCTGAAAGCTGCCAATTGTTGTCAGTATGTTGACAATTATTTTCAATTTGTTTTGTTTTGGTTTTTAATTGTGAAAATGTTCCCAGAAGCTTAGTAAATGAGAACATGTTCTTATAAATATTGAGCTAAAATGTAAAAGCTCACATGGCCCAGCTTTGGTTATGAAACCTACTTCTTGCAGTTGGTGTCATTCTGCCCCTTGAAGGCCTGTGTTCAGAAGTGGTGCCTCTGGTTGTAGGATGAGGGTATTTGTATTAATATAACGCTTAGAGTATGAGTATGCTTCTTTTAAACAGCACATGCAGCCTTGCAAATGGATTTCATCCCACTCCAACAAATGTCTTTTTCTGTGGACATAGGATGCCAGAAAATAGCAATATATTCTGTATGGTATTTATAAGCTGCATGCAAAACTGCTGAACCAAAAAATCTAGTCTTCAAAAATTAAGATCAAGGATTGTGCTTGCAGATGTGTTTTGTAGTTAGTTTTCTTTCATCCCTTAGATATCTTCTTTTTCTAAGATGATGGAGGTTGTTGAAGTTTCTGGTTGTCCATTGCATTCAAAAATAGTTTGTGAAAAACCACCTCGAGTGGGTCTAACAGATTTCCTCCTCCTTTTATGCATGACCAAGATCAAAATTAAGTGACTTCCTCACAGTTGTTTAATTAGCTATTCCCAATAGTGTGGTGGGGACTTGGCAGATCTGGGTAACCATCCCAAGGCAGTTTCTGAAAGCCAAGTGTGCTCTGACTAGGGCTGAAACAAATGGAAGGTTTTTAGCTTCTTGCTCACATATTTATATGAGTCTTATGGAAAATGTGGAACTTGTACCCTTATGTTATTTACCTGCTAATAACATCTCTGTTCTTACCCATACAGTGAAAGACAAAATAATGAGCAATGAGTGGACTAGAGGCTTGAATTCCACTTGATTTCTTGATGGCTCCAAGAAGCTCTCCAAATGAGTACTCCAAATGAGTACTGCTTAGAGAGTAAGTTATCCCTCATTGTGAACATAAGTGGCAGAATTTAGCTCTTTTCTTTCTGCAAACCAATGTTTCTTATTCTATGCATTTCAATTCTGCAAACTGTTTGTCGTGGCTAAAGAAATTAAATTTGCAAGGATGGTAAGTTTTGCTTTGCTGCTGATAAACCTGCTCTTACAAATACTTTTTTAATGCAAAAATAACTCCTGACGACTTGTGCAAAGCAACACCTTGATTTACACCCGTCCAAGATTCAAAGCATTCAAACTCATCTGTGGGAAGGAAATCCATTAAGAGAGGTTATTAGGAATTCCTCTCCTTATGGGTTTTTCCGTGTCTTCTGTGGTCCATCTGTGAAATGGACCATAAGGGGGAAGCATAGGGAGTGGGAGATCAGCATAGTGGGAAGACAAAAACAATGAAACCTCAATGAATTGATGATGAAAGGAAGGGAGACAAAAAGACTCCAAAGTGGGCTCTGGAGCTGGGGGAAAAGAAAGGAGAACATGGTGTCTGAATGCCCAGAGGAAAAGAAGGGGCCACAGAACTGTCGGCCAGTTAAGCAAAAACGAGGAAACGAGTGAATGGGGAGAACAGCAATAAGCTGATGCAGTTTGCAGCAAGCAGAATTAGAAACAGAGTGTGCAGACAGGAAAGGAATACATTTTGCCTGTTGTGTTTTTATTGAGTAGGGCCTTGTCCTGTTTTCAGCTGGGATACAGGTAATTTTCCTCTTAGCAGCTGGTACACAGCTGTGTTTTGGGTCTGGGATGAGAACAGTGTTAATTTAACTTATGTTTTGGTTGTTGCTGAGCACGGCTTGCCCTAAGTCAAGGACTTGTCAGTGTCTCCTGCTCTGTCAGTGAGGAGCAGCATAAGAAACCATGAGGGAGCACAGCCAGGACAGTGACCAGAACTGGCCAAAGGGATATTCCATACCACAGAGCATCATGCCCAGTACACAAACTGGGGGAAGTTGGCTGGGAGGGGCTGACCACTGCCTGGGTTTTGGTCAGTGGGTGGTGAGAAATTATGCTGTGCATCACTTGTCTATCTTGGTTTTTTTCATCTCTCTCTCCTTTTTTTTTTTTTTTTTTTTCCCAAATATATTATTTTTTTTTTTTAGGGGGA
>VZRH01001142.1:144195-176590 GCA_013397555.1 Urocynchramus pylzowi | reverse complement strand
TACTATTGAGGGTAGGCCTAAGTTTGGGTTTGTTTTTTTTTTTTTTTAACTTTGTTTTAATATTAAACTGTTCTTATCTCAATGCATAAGCTTTTTTTTTTTTCTTTCCCTAATTCTTCCCTTTCTACTGGTGGAGGGAGTGAGCAAGCAGCTGCTTTGGGACTTGGTTGCTGGCTGGGGTTAAACCATGACAGACCTTAATCTCTGAATGGTTTACCTGTCTTAATGGACCAACTGGAGAAATTGGGTGTGATGCAGACTGAATGAGAGGGACAGCATCTGGCTCTGAATTTGCTGTACTCCTTCTGCTTCATGTCAATGCCACAGAATAAAGTTTTGTATTAGGGAAATTGGGACCTCCATTAAAAATGTATATCACGTTAGGTGATATATTACTCTTCCAAACCCTGGTCGCGAACATCCAAAAATAGCTTGCCACGGACATGTAAGGCAGGTCATAGACTCTGGTGAACAATATTTAGTGTTCCATGGGGATGGGGAGAAATGCTCTAATGAAATCACCAGCCTTGAACTAAGCTGCTTTTCTAAGGTGGCTCCCCCAGACCTCAGTAAAAACGTGTCTGTGCAGGTTCAGCCAAGCTGCCTGTTGAATAGTTTGGCCAAATGCAGGAAGCAAGATCTTTGACCTTCTGCAGTGTCCTCATTGTAGACGCATGCATATAATTTCCAGTAATTTAACAGGAGCTTTAGTTTGAAAAAGATTTGGGTTTTATTACTTTCATTCATCATCATTAACTCATGCCATGTGGCGGAGAGGAGGGAATGACATATTTCCGCAATTAGATTCAGTATTTTGCATGAAAAAATGAGCTGTTACAGCAAATGCTTCTTTTGAAATAGGGACTAAAACCAATGGAAACAAAAGTTGTGATGTGTGCTTGGAAGACAAGAGTTAAAAAAGGATATTTTTACTATGAAGTCTTCTTTAAGTTGTGGTTAGAAATGATTTAACCTTCTAACCTGTTCCTATCGTGTACTTGGCTTGTGTTCAAAAAATGTTTTCATCCAGTACCTTGATGCGCTTCTAATTTGTCTGTCTAATGTGTTCTATTTCTGCTTACTCTTAAAAGGTGCACTGACTTCATCTGCTGAAAGTACCTTTGTGTAGGGCTGCTTCAGTGTGCAGGGGGAGTGTGAAATTTCATTTGATTTTAAGTTTGTGTGGGTTTGCTTTGCTTGAATTTTGATTTAGCTGAGCCAAACAACTTAACACAAAACACAGGTAGGAAAATCGTATTTCCTATGGTACGGAATGCAAAAGGGATTAGTTCTTTGGAGTGGCTTGCTTTTGGGATGAGGTGCACTTCAAGCATTTTGCTACTTTTAGTTTTTTAACCCTTCGCTGGGCAAGGGCCTGATCCTGTTCTCCATGAAGTCAAAGGGGAGTTTCCCATCATAGGAACAACATGGGGCCTGACGTAGGTAATGAAACCGAAAACCGAACTAGTTTTATGTGGCTGAATGTTCCTGCCAGCATTCCTCATGACTGTGTGTGTGACACATGCTCCCTTGATAATCTAATGAAGAATATGTGTAGAGCCAAACATGTATTTTATTTTACAGAGCAGGCTGCATTTTCGGTAATTTGCCTTTTCTCCTTGTAAGCATCGCATTCTTGTGGATGTTCACATGAGCCAGTACTCTTGATAGCTTTTCTGCTTTCCTTCTTGGAATGTTGGTTTTCTTTTCTGCATGTTCAATTACATGTGCACATTCATCTATCATTAGTTCCTCTCCACTGGAGGATATTTTGCAGAACTCTTTATGCAGCATTCATAATATTCTCATCCATGATTTGGATTTCTTACTGACAGCAAAAGTTCAATCCTTTTTGCTGCTGTTTTATTCATTTTATAGCTTTATCTAGATAAACTACTTGCAAGTTCTATAGTGGAATTTTAGTAATTTGGTTGAATTTTCCCCTTCTAATTCAATTGTGCATTGAATTCTCTTCAAATTTAAATTTATTTATACTAGTTTTAAGGCATTTAAAAATGTAAGCTCCTCATTTATCAGGATTTCTCTACTGATTGCATTCTTACATTGTTGTCATAATTCTCACCGGATTTTTTTTTTGTTGTTGCTCTCACTCCTCTTTGGAAAAATGATTCTCATTGTTTGATTATTCTTGCCAGCTCATTTCTGTTTCAGGAGAAAAAAAAATGATCCTTTGTGTTACTGCACTCTATTACCTATGTTAGTAGTGAGAGTGTATCTAGCTGTGGGTGATGAGGAGATGTACAAAAGCAAACCACTGTAGTCTCTCCTTGCACCAGCTGCCCTCAAGACTATTTTTGCTAGAATATGCACCATGAGAAAGACATTTATTGAAAATGTCACTTAAACTTGGTTTATAATGTATTTTCTTGTGACCTCACCACAGGCATGAGAGGAAGAATTCAGACCTAGTTTGATTTCTCTCCTGCATCTTTGGAAGAGCACGATGCCTGCCTGGCACTCTTAGTAAGGTTAAAGCTTGTCCTCTCCACAATGGATAGGTCTGGGGCCTCAGTTCTTACTCCTCATTTCAAACACACACAGAGGTCAGCACAAGACTACCGGAGTAAAAACTTTCTGGTATATATTTTATTTTTCTGGTATATATATATCTGGTATTTATTTCGGATATATTTTCACGACAATATACTAAAATGCAGTCTCTAACATTTGGCATAAGTGTCAGAGAAGAAACCACACCAGTAATTTATTTCTTTTACTAATAATTCATCTGGCTATTGATCAAGGTTGAGTTTGGCTCCAGCTCTGCCATTCAGCAGCTTTTTGTAACCAGGTTGTTATCTTCATGAGTCAGGGTTTGACATTCCCACTCTGTGCAATAAATTACACCTGTGTCTTCAGTACCGTGCTAATGCCTGGATTTAGTGACAAAAGGAATTTGAGATCAACTTTTTATCTTGGAAAGCTTTGCCTTTTCCATTACTCAGGCTCCACACTGAAACTTCTTTCTCTCTATCTATCCCCTTTAGTGCCTTTACAGAGAGAAGAACAGAGTGAAACAAATTCATTTCCCATCTTTGGAAATCTGTGTTTCAGTCTACCTTCTTAAGTTTTTGGGGTTAAATTTTAGTTAAATTTGAAGGTAAAATGTGGAAGGGTCACAAAGATTACTCATGTAAGAAATGTATCCATAGAAGCAAATAGACTCTCTACACTCAGGAAGATTATTAATATGAGGTGAATTTACTGAAGAAATTTTAGGATCAGGCCCATGATATGGAATTTGATTTAATCACTCATACATAATGATTACCCACAGCTCTGAGCAGATGTAGTAATGACTACAATTACTTGCAGATCATTTTTTACTATGATTAAATCTGTACATTATATTATTCTTGAGGCAGCAGTTTTTAATATTCAGCTTGCTCCCCTCCCTCATCAACATTGACTGTATACAAGCTTTGAGGCAAATACCCAGTTCAGCAATGAATAGCTTTTTGCCAGGAGCAAGTGCTGGTTTGTGTTGGAGTCCTTTGGTGTATTCATCTAATGCTCCAAGTTCAGCTTTGGAGCACCAAAATTGCATGTGTGTGTGTGTGTGTGTGTTTTCAAATGTATTTCCATTGTGAAGCCCTCCTCCAGCTTCAAGACAGAACTTTCAGAATAATGTTGAGTGTGCAAATGGAACTGTCACCTGTGATGTGTCTCAGTGACCAAAGGCTGAAGCAATGGAGTGACCAGAAACCTGACCTAAAAGTTTGATTGTCCCTTAGGAGCTTTCAGCTGACTCAGGTTGGTTTTGCTGGAGCCAGCAGATTTCTGTGTTCCACTCTTGGATCTGCCCGAGTCTCTTTGCGTAAGCCTCGAGAAGTCTACAGGCTGCCTTTTAATTTGTTCTTTTGTGAGATCAGGGTAGGAGTTAATTTGAGAGCAGAAAGACTTGAATGGTGTTAGGGAATGCTGAGGATATGCAGAAGGTGGTAGTGGGCATATGAGAGAACAGGACTATTTGGACAGGGCATTTGCCAAATGTTTGTCATTCATGTGTGACATTTGTCTCATCTTTTAGATTAAGCACAGCAAATATCACAAATAGACCAATGGAGATAAATATAACTGAACATTAAAAAGTCCCTTTATAAGCTTGATTGTTCCATTTTTGGTAAAAAAATCTTTTTTGATAATTGGAGATCAGGTTAGAGAAAATCAGAAGGATATCATTGTCTGTGGACTAGCTGAAGATTTTCTAATTAAGAGAACAAGTTTCGTCAGTCACCTCCTCTCTCAATAT
Organism: Urocynchramus pylzowi; assembly: GCA_013397555.1. Taxonomy (NCBI): domain Eukaryota; kingdom Metazoa; phylum Chordata; class Aves; order Passeriformes; family Fringillidae; genus Urocynchramus; species Urocynchramus pylzowi. Next base: position 172,317 of record VZRH01001142.1, on the reverse strand, counting down.
TTCCATTTCAGCAAAATGAGATGTCAAAAAATAGTCACCACTCTTGACTATGGTTCTTTATTCACCTAGGGAGGATCACTGCATCAAACAAAGGCATCTGTCACAGTTCTTGTCATCTGTGTTTGTTTTGGATTTGTTTTTCTGATGAAAGCCATGACAAAACCTCTGATTATGATGAGGCAATTTTTAAAAGCAATGAATTAGTTGGGAGGTGAAAAGCTGTTTGCCAGTAGAATTTCTAGTCAGCTAGGTGACCAGGAAGGAACCTAAGAGCCTGTTAAGGAACATTTTATTTCATGTTGCTTCATAGCTAATACTCTTGATTTCTAGTTTGCAGTAAATTTTAGAAATGCTTTTGATTGCAGGAGATGACCTAAAACAAAATTCTGGAAAATAGCTACCCATAAACACTTCCTGTTGCAAACCCCATAATTTTAAACCATTGCATTGCCTTTAGGGCAATGGGATAAAGAAGCAGAAAGAGAAAAAGGAGGAAAAAAAAAAAAAAAGACTAATTCACAGTAAAATGCCAAACTGTACGTGTAGAAATCAATTCTTTGCATAAAGCAGCTCAAAGGAGTGTCAGTACTCTTAACAATTATATTTATCTTAATGATTAGCTGCAGTAACACTCAGGAGCAGTGGACTCTGCATTGATTACAAGAAAATGATGCATGTTGCTCGATGTGGATGAATGATGTTCCGGAGTGACAAGTTGATGTCTTCAGATTGAACAAAGCCCCCTGTGTTTTATAAGCTGGCCTCTGGTCAGAAAGGGTTACTGTGATCTGCAGTGTCTTGAGGTGTGCTAATAGCAAGGTGGGTAAGATCTGACATGATACTCAGGGTTTGGTTTTATAAAAAGTCATTGACCACTTTAAGGCACACTCTTAGCACTCTAGGCATAACTGCAAACCTGGAGGCCATTTGTCATAAAGATTATTACTAGGTGGTTAAGCACTTGAAAGGCTACCACTTGATGCAAGACCTTCCCTATAAAAGCTTGGCTATAGGTCGGTAATTTGCCAATATTCCTGGGTCAGGAGAAAGCAGCTTAAGATCAGAAATAATAATAGAACATTTTAAAGCTGACAGTACAATGCCAGAAATGGGGGAAGTATTAATAATTTTCATGATAAAAAGACCCTATCAGGTTTAGGGGGAGGAAAAGAGTCACAAAGGAATCTAGCTGAAGATTTGAAGAGATACTTCAAAGAGCTTCATTAATATAAAAGGAAGGATTAGCCCAAGAACAAAAGAATAGGAGAGGAGTTTGCAGGTATAAACCCAGCAGAAGAATTATTATAATGTCATACCTGGGGTATTTGAGTGAAAAGCTAAAGAGAAATTAAAACAAAGCTATCTTTAAACTTTTTGATCCAATAATGTTATTAAGGATATCGTCCAAAAGTTAAGATGAGGGTTTTTATGGAATGCTGCTGTGAAACTTAATTTTGAACTCAAATGCAGAGCTGGCACAAGGAAGGATAAGAAAAGCAGCAGAGGACTTACGGCCACTTTCATACACAACCTAGGGCCAAGTTCTTCAGTTCTTTGGGAATTTCACTGCTTTTATGAGACAACAGCAACTGTAATTTCTTCTTCTAGGGCTTAGAGTGTAGTCCAAGAGCTTAATAAAACAACGTGAAAGAAAGCTCATTTGCTTGACTTTGTATGCAAGTTCACATTTGAAACTGAAGAGCAAACAGTGCCATGAGATACCCATTGTGGGTTATGAATGGAAAATGAATTATGTTGTTCAAGTATCATGTTCACTTGCATATTTCCACGTTGCAAAACAATGGCTTACAAAATAGTGCACGCAGCATGCCTATAATTTTGGGTTGGAGTTGAAGGGCAATTTAGTAATATTTTGCCCAAAGGCTCCAAGCAGCATTGACACAGTTTTGGCCCCTTGTGATGATCCCTTTTTGAAGACACAATAATGACCTGGTTTACATCCCAGGGAGCTTACAATCTAATTGAAGATCCGAGAATGCTGATGATAAACAGGGAGGGGAAAAAATAGATGAAGGGAAAAGGATAATATCCATTTACCTACTGGTAGAAACAGTACCTGTCCTCTCTACTGCTGTGCTTCCATTCAAACACTGTTCAATGCCTGTGACATCCCTACTGCAGCAGCAACGTGTATTAATTCAGAAGCTCAGCAACTTGGGTTGACTGAGCTCTTCAGTTAGTCTGGATGGCTCAGAATTTCTTTTGGATTGAGGAGAAAGTGTGTACCTAGCTTTCTGCTGCTCCTCGTGTTTGTACCTTAGATTTTAGATGCTTCATTCAGTGTCATAGGAGAAGGGTGTAGGTGAGTTCTAGCCCAAAGTGTTGAGGCTCTGCTGCTGTCAGATCCTGGGCCATTGCCACTGTGGCTGGTGGGAAGGAGCTGCTTGAGATGATGTCTGCCCTTGGATGGAGGAGGAAGTGTCTTCTTCCCAAGCTGGTTCATTTCTCCCAGGAGAAGGCAAAGGCTGTCCTGTCTGCAGAATTTAGGTTAAGAAAATATCCTTCTGGAAAAAATGAGCAGTTCTGTTGAGTAGACCCTGTTAATTGACTTCTTTTCCCAGAGTGACCACATTTTTAGAGAGAAATGCTTTTATACCCACATGCATCTGCTCTTGTAAATATATACCCACTGGCAGTTCTTGTAAATAAGTTTGAATAATTTTTCTCCATCAACATCCTGATTTCTGTGCAGGCTCTTTTCATGTCTTGATTATTTTAGCCCACTGTTCATTGTTTGCAGAGGTACTGTATACACACTATTTTTAATTGACTATCCAAATGAATTACTGTTGCTGATGGAGGTACACTAAACCCTGTTCTCAAACCTCTGTTATCAAACAAATTTGCTGTCAAATGAAAGATCAATGTTATTATACTATGCCCCACTTCATGGATTAAAAAGGGTATTTATTCTAATTAAACTATCAAGAATAGCACACAGAATGTTCTAAAAATGGGCAGCACTTATAGTCACAGCTGTTAACAAATGTGGTCCATCTGATTCGAGATTAAGATACAAAGGAAGAACAATTAGAATTCAATACATTAAATAGGATCTTAGGACCAAGGTTACAGTAAAAGACAGTAGTTTTAAACATGCCTATAAGAGAAGGTAATTTACTGTGTATGACTTAAAAACATAAAATCTTTCAATGACTCAGTTCTGGATCAACTACATAAAGTGATGATGATGATGATGATTGCCATTATAAATGGTTCTGAGGATGGACGTATCTTATGTACTTTCTTTTGCTCTTGTGGGTAAATGCATAGGTAAGAATTCTCCCAAGACTAGAATGCATGACTGTCAATCATTTATACCAGCACAGAATCCTGCTCACCTCTCATGGCAGATAGTGCATTTATTCCTTTTCTGAGCAAGCTGCAGTAAGATCTTTATTTTGTTGAGGAATCTCAGCTTACTGTGTTATTACTGAACTTTTTTTCCATTTGAATTATAAGGAAACAGAAAATAGTTGGTTTAACTTGGTCTCACAGTACACCAGACAGAGCTGTACATTATCTTTAGGTTTTCTCAGCTTTACATACAGTCAGATAAGTTTTGGCTCCTTCTGTCTAATGCTGTTTCCTCTAATGGTTGAAGAAATGGAACATTATACTACCTAACGTGTGGGGGTCACATTAATCACAGAAAATTCTTTTAATGTCTCAGAAGTAACTGTCAAACTGGACATACTGAATCTATTTAAACTAAAGCATGCCATTTTTTATCTACAGTGATCTTTAATTCACATAAAAGGGTCAAGAAAATGTGATTAAGTGACAGTTTTAAAATGTACTATAATATTAAATAGCTTGATTAAGTGACAACTATAAAATGTAATACAATATTAAGTATCTGGCTGTGTCCCAAAAGAACTTTAAAGTATTTTGAATGGTTTGGGAATTCTCTAACCCATCATGAGTTACAAAAGAGCATTTTTATTAAACATAAACACATGAACTCAGGAGAAAACCCAACAGATAATGTCTTGTCATGGTGCAAATAGTGTCAGTCCCGGCTTCAAATTAAAATGTCTGCCTTTTCAAACAAGATCCAAAGGAAACAAATAGGACTTCTTCTAATGGTGCCACAGGAAACATGAGAACACAGGAACAATGAACCCTCTGACTAAGGGTGTAAACAGAATAGTCCAGTGGGTCAAGTAAACACTTTTACCTTGTGTGGCTAAATAAAAAAAGTTCACATGTTGCTTTCCTAGCTTTCCAAATCTGAAGTATCTGTACAGTGATGTGCTTATCACTCTGGGGAGTAAAACCCTCAGAGATCTCCTGCAAATTCCTACTTGGCTGGTATGGCCTGTACTTTGTTAGGAGCCTGAGTGTGCCATTGGGCTTGAAAAGGAAAATTAAAGTGAGGAAAGTGCTTTAAAGGATGCAACTTGATCAGAATACGACCTTTGTGACTGTAAAAGACCTAGTCTTTGGAAAGAAAAGAAGGGTGGTCAGTAGGCAGAATGTGATTTTTCAGCAGGTTTATGGAGAGCTGCATTAGTGTTTACCATGCTGGAGAAACCAAGAGAAGATGAGTTGCTCAGCAGTTCACTCTCCAAAGTGCAGAGTACTGAAAACAGACCTGGTGTGCAAAGCACTGAGACATTTTGGGGTCACCTTTGTGAGGAAATGTCATCACCAGTGCTGTCTGTGTGAGCATGAACAGGCTTTTATAAACTGGGGGATTCTGTTGTCTCACCTCTTTGTACCAGATTTGGCTTTTAGTTGCTTCTTTTCAAACAGAAATTGAGGGTTTCAATGTGTTCACTTGTGGGTTTAGCACAGTTTGGTGTTTTAAATTCCCTTGGAATTTTAGTTTCACAGCTTTTCCCTAGGTGAAAGTGGGAAATTTGCTGAATTTGGGCATGGGCATTTTGAAATTCTAATCTGTAACACATCTAGTCATTCAGTTTCATCTGTTCTTGGTGTTTCCTGGGTTTCCCTGAGTGCATTCAGAGGGATGTGAAGCTTAGCAGTTCTCATGCTAAGATACCTGCAGCAGAGTTTGAGGGGTATGGGATGGATTGATAGGAAATGTCCACAAACAGGATCATGGAGTTTCTTATTAAATGGCATCCATTGGAATTCTGGATTACTAGGAACTCCAGCCCCTCTGGTGAGCTTCTTTGCATGTGTCTAATGTATGGTTCAGGGTATACAACCACTCACTCTTCTACATGGATTCAAATACAGAGCACATATGAATGAAGAGAAACACTCCCATATTGTGCTGATTCTGACCAGTTCTGGAGTTTTCAAGTCAGATGCTAAACCAGTTTTAGCATACGTTTTCCAATTTCTTCGTGCTGAGCTGTGCCTTTTGCATTTTTTTCAGGGGCTATGTGGAGAATGGGTATGGTTTCCCTTTAAATATTGGGAGCCACTCTGGAGTTGTAGCAGTTATCTGTCACAGATGAAAATACTATAACTATATTTCTCTGTAATCCATTCATTGGTTCATGGACCCCAGATCCTCAGGAGAGGGACACAAATCCACATAATGTTCTTACATGCTGGCTTTTGCATTTGGATCTCTGATGTAGATGACAGATGTGCAAAATCCCATCTAGCCAGATATCTCCCTTCTGACTACACAATTCGTGGAGATCGAGAACACACATTATTCCAGTTAAAGCCTTGAATCCAGGTTAATAACTTTCCCTCCTGATCTGCTGGTTTCAGACCCATCCTATGTATTAGACTTCTTAGATGTTATCCTTAGTAAGTCCAGGAGAACACATAAACTTTGCTATTTCCTAAATTAAATAATTAAATGACTTGCTAGTTCAGTAAGTGATAGAGCACAATTAAGGCTTAATGCCACTCTGCTGCAAAACCTTAAATAAAAAACCACTCTGCTGCAAAACCTTAAATACAAGGTTTTATGTTATTGATCCGAGAAGCAAAGGAATTGTCACAGCAGATGAGGTGTGAGATCTGTCAAGACCTCTATGGCCTCTTTAGAAATGTCCAAAAGCAGAGGATCCAGAAAAGGATCTAGGAAGTAAAAATTTTGGTCTCTGCCTGTCAACACTGAGTTTCAGCTTTAACTGTTGTCCTTGTAAGAGGAGACCCCAAGCTTTGTCCTTCTGGAGTCTCAGAAGCACCAGTAGAGATGTTCCAAACTGGTGATTCTACAGCAAGCACAGTTACCTCTGGAGGCTGAGCTCCTGGGTAGGGTAACTCCTCAAATGTTTGCAGCTAAACATGTCACAATTTATATGTCAGAGACAAGGTAGTTGGCTTGTGGGGGTAGAAGTCACCTTGAATATCCAGCACCTGCACTGTAATGTTAGCAAGGATAAATATTGGAGTGGAATTTTGTCTGACCTTAAAATAATAATTTCCACAATGGAAAAACCAAACAGACCAAAAAGAACACAAGGAGATTTCAGCAACTGTGCTGCTCCTAAGTAAATGAAAAAGAAAGAAAACCAGTTGTCTTCAGTTGTCCTTAAAGAAAGAACCCATATTTCAGCTGAGGTGAATGGTTTGTAAATGCTTGAACCAAATATACTAAGAGTATATATGTATTTTAATTTTTTTAGGTCATATGCATGGCTATTAGAAAATGCTGCAGTCACATTGGTGGTGTTCTGTGGGATCTTTTCAATCATCAACTGATTTTCTCTGAGGTGCTTTACCCACAGAGGGACAAATTGGATTTCTGACATGCTGGTTCATTTTCACACACTCTCTCCGCCTCCACTGTCACTGTGGAGATACAGGTGGTCCTGTAGAAGAATAGCTGCTTGCTCCAGGACCTACTGGAGCTAATCTTAGTATTTCAAAAGGTAAAAGATCCATCTAGGTGGCTCATTCTGGATTTTACAGCCAGCTAAGGGATTGCAGCTTGTGAAGATGCAGCATCAAGGTGAAGAAGGAATTACAAGGGAGGGTGAGGGCAGGACCCATGCATTGGGACTGACTCCCATTAGGTGAGAATCCACTTGGAATTACTGAGCTCTTCTGATTGTACAGTATTGTGCACATTTTCCCATACTTTCCATATGGGAAAGCAACCCAGCCTGTTCCTTTTGCAGCTGATGACACGTTTGTTGGTAGCATATGCACAGTCTGGATGTTTGCTTTCATGATGAATCCAGGCACTGAGTAAACACCTACCAAGTAACAGCCACCCCCACCTTCTTCCAATCAAATAGCTGTCACTTGGGTCTTGCATTTTTTTCCAGGCTAACTAGGATGATGTTGAAAATATGAGCTCCTATCCTTGAGTAATTTTAAAGCAAATTGAAATCCATGCTGGGAACCTGATGTGCTTGCTTTAGCTGACTTGCTAGCAGCATGTAAATTATTTTAATTACAACTTGTGTTTGATGCTCTACAAGACTTCATCCTGCAATGCTATACAGACCAAGTGCTTGAGATTTGCTTGCAGGGTTATGCTTCCAGGTTTGTGTGAGCCTTTGAAACTGAATTGAGCTGGAGGAGCCTGATCCAAAATCTTTTGAACTGAAGAGAAAAAACAATCCATCGGCTTGGGCTTAGATTGAGGGATTTGTTTTGACTGAGTCCATCTTCTCCTTCAGTACTTTTCTGGTTTCTATTTTATGTATTCCGGGCTCAAATGGATCTGACAAAATTTTTTTGCAAATGTTCTTCCTCTGTGAATTGACTGTTTCAGCCATGAGGGATATCTTTCCTGACTGGCTGCATAAGTCACCTGGTGGTGTTTGTATTCTGTCATTGGTTGTGTAGAAATATTCTTCCAAAGTAAATAATGACATTTGCTTTAACATTTGTTATCTGCAAACACTTGTGCCAGGAAACCAGATTGTATGGCTGAAGTGAATGAATATTTTTATCTGCATTAGTCACCCAAATCTAATTTTATATCTCTAAGGAAGAGAGAAGTGGGAGTTCGCCTGGTTCGTGCTAATCTTAGTTGAAGATGTATGTTACTGCTCCAAAGTCAGATCCTTTTAGTACCCTGCTTAATAATCAATACATGAGCTAAAACATAGTTTGCAAAGATTTTTACATTGGGAGTAACAAATTATTTTTAGTATATTTTTTTTTTAATTTCTTTTTACTTCTTGTGGGTGCTATTGGCCAAGGTTGCTGAAATGACAGTGGTAGCTTTATTAAAATAACAGAGGCTGGGGTTTTCAAAGGGGCACAAGAAAGAAGCACCTCCCATTGAAATTCTATGGAGTAAACTGTATTGTCAGGATCTTGCATTATAGTCTGTTATGTGAATGCATTTTTGAGGCTATGTTGTACTGCAGACATAAATATTTATAGCTGGGGCTGTGATCCTGCCTTTGCTTATGCATGTGTCTAACTTAAACACATGTGAGTGCTCCCCTTGGCTCCAATAGGGCTATTTGCATTCATAAAACTGAGGATGCATCTGGTATTTTTTCATGGAACTGTTAATAATTCTACTGTGTGAAACTGCAGATGCATTTTTGCAAGAGAAAAACTACACCTCTACCCGGGAAGATACAGTTCTGCATCAACTGATGCTTCTATGACCTTCACTTTTATACTCCCAGGACAGAAAACCTGAGCTGCCACACCTCCTCGGACACACTGACCATCTATTCATTCCTTCCTATAAATTTTTTATAACTGTTTGTCTTTGTAAGAGACAAAGCAAAGAGACAGACACAAAGTTGGCCATCAGTTTTCTAATGGAGCGAGAGCATAATTAATCAGAAATAACACCTAAGAATAACTGGTGCAGAAGAGTATTTCCCAGGGAGGTAACGTAGCCTCCTCGGGATGTAAGTCAACTTGTATTAATCACATGATAAGACTGGTGACAGTTTGCCTTTGCAACCTTTTGGAAATGTTACCCAGCAACTTTCTGGCTAATTTTTAACATTTATGCGGGTTTTGATTTTTGGTAAGGGTGAATGGAATATTAGGCCAGAGATCAAGAATCATTGAGTCAAACAGAAATGCTGAAAAACAATTCTGATGGTGATGAAAGGCAAATTATTTGAATGGAGACAGGGACAGAGCATCACCAGAACAGCAAGTGTTGTGTCCCCTTGACAGCTCTGACAGCATTATTAATGTACTGCAAGCAGGCATCAGGACTGAGCTAGGGTGTGAAAACTGTGTCATGTTTACTGCCATTAGTGAATGGCACTAAATGGGGTCATAACTTTCACTCCAGACTCTTGCAAAAGATCTCTTTTGGAAGTTGTATGGCTGAGAATGGTCTCATACCTGGAGCTGTTCTAATTACTTTTTTACTGGCTCTGGTGATGCCATAAATAAACCCAAGAATACGTTAGCATGCTGATTATGTATTTTTTGTGACTCAGATATTGTGTCTAATGTCTATGGCTGTCTTAGTCTGGGAACAGTCTTGTGTTGTTCATTGTCCCATAGTATTCCTAGCAGATAGATAAGGCAATATGATGGACAAATCACATCACATTTTGCTTTTTTTGTAACACCTTTTTCTCAGAAGATTTTAGTTATGGTTTTCACTGTTATTCACAGCTGTTAGCAAGTGCTTACAAGTATATGTGTGTTTTGAGCTGTTTTCTGAAAATAAAAAAAAAAAAGAGAGCCTTAAGCACATGCTTGAGTGCTTTTCTGAACCCAGGCCTAAGACAGGTTTGATTAGAAAAAGATGATGCTTTGCCCACATATATAGTAGTGCTTTTGTTTCCTCCTGAACAGTAAGCTGGACATTTGGACTTGGTTCACTTGGCGCTAATGATACATGACCCTGCAGGCTGTGGTCTCAGCTGGCTTCCATTTTGGGTTTGCAATTTCCTCAGCAAATTTTATAATGGCTTTTTGAGTTGGTGATGAAATCTTATTTCTCTCTGTACCTATCTGAATGTGAGTGCTGGCCATAGGGAGATCAGCACGTGAGGAGAGATCGTGCCTTTTTCTGCAGGATGTGGGGCTACAAAGGACAACTTGGACATAGGTATGTTTTTGAACTCTTCTGATCTACTCTCCTTAGGAGAACCTTCCCTTTTGCAATTTACTTCCTTGGAAAATCTCACGTGGAGGTCTCCCTTGCTGTGTGCTTCTGGTTGTCCAGAACTCCCTCTAGTTCCTTGTCATCCAGCAGAGTATTGTGTTTCCTTTGTGGTAGTGTTTGTGTTGTCTATCTTGTTTCACAGAAGTCCTGCCACTGACTTTCCCAGCTGCCTGGGAGCTCTGGTGTGGTGCAGTTAACACTGTCATTCACTCCTGCTTGTACACAAATGGACACTTCCCAGTCTTTTCAGAAGAGCTTACTTCCTATCACCCACAGCATAACGAGGAGTGTAGTACTTATGAATTTGGATTAAATTCCATGGCCCGGTATACAGGACATGTTGGACAGTGTTTCCACAAGCCAAGCTTTTGGCAATACAGGTAGGAACATTTCCTGAATGCTAGAGAATGCTAAATTTTCAGGAAAAAGAACTCTCTTCCCTATACTGAATTGGTTGTGCAGAAGAAAAGGTATTTAACTGAAATGTGGGTTTTTTTCCCCCTTTAATGTGATCCAAGGATCTTGCTGGTTCTCCAGTTGGTTGGGTGGTGGTGGGAGATTACTTGAGCCGGGCCTGAATTTCTACTCTAGAACCTCAATTGTCATGACTTTTAAAAACCTGTAAGACACTGAAGATGCACAAATTCTGTTTTTCTTTGCACAAGTCTCTGTTCCTTCCTTAAATAGGGAGTGTGTTCACTTTTTTAATTACTGTTGTAACCACCAAAGAAAGTTTTGGGTTCCTGTACACATAGGCCAGAACTGACAAGAACCATGAGCCCTGTTTGGGCCACACTAATTTTCTCCAGTTGGAGGCTGGATAGACCTGTCTAATTTTGAGAATCTCTTAGCTTTTCTTCTTTGACTCAGACCATCTGATTCTCTGTATCTGAACAAATTCTGATTCGTGTTCATGCTCTTCCCATTTCTCCTTTGCATCTGGTACTTTGCATCTGGAATAAACAGTTGATGAACTGTGGTACAATAAGTGTACAGATGTTCTCTCAGCATGCCAGCTGCACTTATGATTCTCCTCTCCATAACTGTATATCTTGCACCTTTACTATACTTGAGATTACTTGTAGCTGTTGAGCCTGTTTTTTTATGGGAGAGCTCCCGTTGAGTAGCAGAGGTTCATGTCAGCTCCCTGGGTTTATTCTCCTTAGGTTAGTAGTGCTTCAGAGATTTCTCTCTAAACACAGAATTCCTACAAGAGCATGAAACATTTTGCAAAACAGTGGGCATTAGGAAAAGGGGAGAGTTGAGGCTTTGATTTAATTCTTCATTTGCATTCCACTTGTGTATGAAAACAAATACCATCCATGGCATATACTTACAGAAATATTCACCCTGTTAATACCCTAGTATTCATTTTCACAGCAAAATATGCTAGGCTTCTTATACACAAAACCCCTAAGAAATAATTTTCTCCTCAGAATTATTTGACAAGCTCATCAGTTGTGCAATGATTTTCTTCAATGGATTTTGTTGTTGTTGTTTTTAATGTAATTTTTATACCACAAGATATACCACTCTGGATTTTTATACCACAAGAGGTAGCCAAAGATCAGGTATTAATTTCCACCCAAGAATGTTTGTTTATATCTTCCAGATAAATTAAAATATGATTCAGTGCATCATCAGGCTGTAAATTACAATACTAGGGAATGCTAATGGTTTTATAGGAGCCAGGACCAAAATTTATATGAAGACTGTTGATCTGTTTGGGAGTGTTATGTTAGGCTCATCAATTTTTCTTGGGCTGACCTAATAATTACCTTCATCAAGGCAAGGCTTGTACACCTTAAATTCCTACTTGCTTTCTTAGTTTATACTCTAACCTGGTTTTGCCAGCACTTCAAATACAGCTCTGTTTGTGGTGGGGGGAGTGAAAATAGGACAATTTTGCTTCTTAGATGAGACTTTTAAGGCTTAGGGGCTTTTTTGGTGGAGGGGCATGTGTGGAGGAATCCTAAAAAAAGCCCTCACAGGAGCAATTTCATTTTAATGCTATTACAATAGGACGGACTAGAGGTGTTGTAGCCCAGCCTTCTGGATGTAGTTCAGACTCCACATGGGACATGGGTGTCCCTGAATTTCAGGCCACTCTGCCCTAACCTTGCTGGCTTTGAATTTTGATGTTGTGGTCCCTTTTTCTTTCCTTGTGCTGGAGTCAGAGTTCCCACCTTTTCTTTGGAAGGAAATATCTTGTTTGGTCACAGGCAAGGGAGGCATGGCAAGGGAAGCTGAGGTACTTCAGCATCCCTAGTTGCTGATGAGGGGCAGATCTTCATAGGACAGCTGAGAGGTTTTATCCAGAGAGGTTTTACTTCTCAATCTAAATAAGCAAACATTTGTACTTTGTGGATGTTCACAGTCATGATTGCTAATAACTAATTTTTTTTATTTCAATTAAAAAGGTTGAAGACCATGTACAGCGGGTTTCTTTTTTTAATATCTCCAAGGAAGGAGATGGTGCAAATTTGTGGGCAACTTGCTACTGTTTAACCACAATTACAGTAATAATGTTTTTACTATTTTTAAATGGAGCTTTCTGTAATTCCAATTGTGCCAGTTGCCTCTTGAGCAGCTCTGAGAAGAGCCTGGCTCCATCTTCTTTACTGCCATCCAAAATCCCCATCAGATATTTATGCACATGGATAAGGTCCTGAGTCTTCTCCAGCCCATGTAACCCAAGCTGTCTCAGCCTCTTTCCATGATGGATGCTCCAGTCCCTTAATCACTTTTGTTGCTTTTCACTGGATTTCCTCCTGTAACTCTATGCCTGTCTTGTACTGGGGAAGACAAATCCATTTCCTACAATATCTACATCGATGTATGTAAATTAAAAACCACACATTGGAAAGATCACCAGTCCTCTCCTTTCCAAGTAAGGTGTCCTGTGTTTTCCTGAGAGTGTTCCCAGTGGAGAGATCATAAGCACTGGGTCCTGGTTGCAGTGAAGCACAGGAGTGTCCCTTCCTCCCTCTGCAGCAATGTTGGCTGCAGATTAAGTGATGTTTTTGAGTGTAACCAGAGTATGTTAGATATAAAAACCCTGAGCAGAGTGCAATGAAAGTGGAAAAAAACTGCTAACATAAAACCTGCTGTATTGAAGTACAGGTAGAGGTTAATGCAGGGAGCACTGACCTGTTCTATGTAGTCTGTGACAATAAGACTAGAAAATTTTGGGGGCATCCACTTGAATTAAAAGGCAAGAAATCATAGAGTCAATTTACATTCTAAGCATCCCTATATTCTGCTGAAGGCAACAAGTTTTTGCCTAAAAATCTTTAGAACTTCTGCCAGATTGAGTCAGTCTCATCTCACTGATAGGAGTTTCCAGCATTCTGCTTTGGGATGTTCATAAATATGTGAGGTTTTTTGTGATGGTAGGGCCACCAACAGTGGTGTTCTGTAAATGGTAAGCTGACTCTTGCTAGCTGTGATTTTTTTTATTTATTTATTTATTTATTTATTTATTTTTCTGATGAGCAGTCAACACCTAACAGCACATAAAGCTGTATTTACCAAGATTTGGCATGAGATGTGGCTGGCAGGTTAAAATGTTCCACCTTTCAGGGTAACAGCAAGCTTTATGGAAATCACTTTTCTTTAGGAGCCAGCTGAAACTGTTTGAATTCAATAACTTGCTTTGCATGGAGCAGGTGATATCCTATGTAGATAGGTTTGACACAAACCAGCGTGGCTACCTCATTCCACCAAGCTCTGCTGTGTAAATACTGTGAGTTTCTTCAAACACTGTTCAAAAGCATAGAGGAACATTCTGGTGCAAAAATCTATAAACAGAGAAGCAAAAGACTAATTATTTTGGAGAAAGAAGGATAACTAATTGGCAAAGAAACTCAAGCTGCTGGAAGAACACAGTATTCACATGAGGGTCAGTAGCATCACTGGCAGCAGCAAACTTTTCCTTATTACCACTCATCCTGGTCTTTCATTGTGTTTCAGCTGGAAAGCTGCTGAGAGTAGACCAGACAAAGTCAAGACAAAGAGCAGAGCATCCCCTCTCTGGTTTTTTTGCAGCCCTTCAAAGGGGAAACCTGGTGGCTGAAAATTTCTACTTGGCAAAAATGCACAGGGGCTGCCTGGATGTTTATGGGTTGACACATACCCAACTATATGAAGCAGAAAAAATCGAGTAGAGCCTCAGCACCCACACTTCCAGAAGGAAGGTGTGTTTGTATGTTCTTTTTCACTCATTTACTCATACGAGCTCCTGCTAGCTAAATCAGTTTGGATATCTCTCCCCTTTCTCAGACCACAGAATTGGTGGTCTCTATGTCAGTTATTAAGGACAGGACTTAAAAGGAAAAATAACGTTTTTCATTTGGAAATTTTCTTTAATTCCATTTCCCGTAAAGTGTGGTGGAGGGGGGAAAGAGCCTTGAGCCTGCACTGTTGACTGGTTAGTGACCTTCAGCAATTTACATAAGTTATTTCCTCACCTATGGAATGAGGATAATGATACTCTAAAATCTACTTTAAAAAAATTGCATCAGGGCTAGATATTGTTGAACCACTGCTTTAGTACAAAGAACAAATCTTTAGTGTAGCAGAAAAATTTCTGGAGACTTAGAAGTCAGTGGAGGAAAGTGAATCTTCAAAAATGTGTTACTTATAAAAGTCTTTAAATTGAGACAACAGGGAAAAATGAAAATGCTCTTAACTTTTTTTCTTCCTCTTTTTTTCCCCCCACCCCCCGGTGTTTACTTTTCAGCATGGTGTTGAAGTGGGTTTTGCTTTTGTCTATAATCGGTTCAACCTCCAAGTTCTCAGCACTGCAGAAGTCTCTATTTATTCTTTGCTCTGGAATTTTTGTTTTAAAGTCATAGGAATGTGGTGGCTCTTGCAGCATGCTGGGAAAGCTTATTTGGCAAAAATCTATAATTTCAGCCAAACTTGAGATGACAGCATTGGCAGTAAAGCTGTGACAAAAAACTCAACAGAAACCAGACAATTGGAAGCTGAAGTAGATATTCTCTACTTATTCAGAGTGGTACATAAAAGACTTCATAGCAAAGCAATGTTGCCCAAATTCTAATCTGAGGCATCTGCTGATGCCTCAACAGGTGGTGTTCGTACCAAATTTGAGAAGGGCCAACTATCGTTAGCCTGGCAGTAGTTGAGTTTTCTTAAAGTCAAGAATGTTATGTGAAAAATCTTATCTTTCATTAAATCCTGAGATCCCAGGACTTTGGAGATGACTTGAGAATGTGAACCCCAAAGACTCAAAAACTCTACAAAAAAAGTAAGAAAAAACATTGCTTTTTTTCTTTGTTTAAATGATGTGTTTAATACAGAACTCTTTGAACTATTAAGAATTCCAAAGGATTATTTTTAACACTCAAGGCAGTTTGTTTGGGAATTTGTGTGAGTGTATGTGTCATCCCATTGAAATCAATTATTTACTCCCTTCCCTCCTAACTTTTCTCTATGTCCTACCCTGCTAAGGGTGGTGGGTATGTGTTTTCTCACTGAGATGTGTGTCTCCACATGTCAGTAGCAGGAATGATCTCTCTCAGTGTCTCCATTCCAACTCAGTCTCATGGGGAGCTTCTGTTTCTTCTGGACAAACTGTAACTTATCCCTGAGTGCTGACTAGCACTTGGCTCCAGTGAGAGCTGCTCTTGTGCTGCTTTTCTACTTCAAAGTAGTCCTTGAGGTGGCATAGTGCAAGATCACTATCACTATTATGGAATATCATCCCAGAGTGGCAATATCAGGTGCTGTGGGAAACCATATAAAAGCCAGTGAACTATTCCTTCAAGTTTTTAGACTTCTTTAAGCATGTCTAGGCTGCCAGCAGCAGATAGCTCCCCTAGAGACAGCACTGCTGAGTTACTATCTCAGACAATACTCTTGGCAAAAGCTTGAGGAGCAGTATAGTTGTCTGTTAGGGAGATTCTTATTGTCTTAGGGAGATGATATGAGCTGTCTTGTCTGGGGATGTCAGGATAAAATCCTACATATTGTCAGAATAAAATCCTACATACTGTCAGAATATCTTTGGGGGCTGTCTCCCTTCAGCTCTATTCCTTCCTCCTGTTGCTTGTAGCATCCCTCCTTGCCAAACTGATGTGTCCAGTAGGTGCCCTCACAGCAGCTTTTCTAGAACCAAAGCACGCCCAAGATTATAATGATATCTGGTGATGCTTCATCATCCTCCTGGAAGGGACTCAAGACACTTCTTCAGTGTCTGGAGACATTGAAATGTGCATGCCTGAGAAATATAGAGAAAGATCACATCCTGAAATCCCTAAGACCATTTGGGAAGCAACACTGTTGATAGAATTGATCCATAGGATGGCTGCATTTCATAAGCTGCATCTGTTGAGTGTATTAAACAAGCAGCTTGTGATGACGTGGCTGGTTTTGGTAGGGCTTGGGCAGCCCTTCCAGCAGCAGTTGTCTCCATCCTCTTCCCACTTCAGTCTTGATGTTGAGATCAAACACCTCATTGCCAAATCTATTTTGCCTGCATCCTTGAAATGTCTCTAGCTATTCCATAGTCTGAAATTGGCCTAGTGTTCTGGCAGCAGGAAGTAATGTGCCTAGTGAACTCTTCCTTATGGACACTGTATTTATAAAGCTAATCTCATTTCCTTCCACACCTTGTGTGGATGATAAGATACCTTTGTGGTTTTCGTTGTGCAGAAGAACAGAAACCCCATTCAGGTGTTTACCTTGCCATTTCCTTTCTTCAGGCAGAGATGCTGGTTACATATTACAGACCAGCTCAAAGATAAGCTGTTGCTACTCTGGAAGTGACTGAATGGCAGAGTTCTTGTGCTCCCCACTAAGTGTGTACACATGGTGTTCCATGTCTGACTGAACTACAGGTGTTTATTGTCAGAAGGACCCATTTTCAGTCCTAAGTTTTGGGTCATCCCAGCTAATTGGGCTTTTCAGCAGGAGAGTTGTGCCTGTGGCAGGGATGGATGAGTCTGGACTGCGTCCTCAGGCTTCCAGGCAGCTGTGAAGATATTGAGTAATACCAGTGGATGCTGTTCCTGAGGAAAGGAAAATTTAGGGGTAAGCATGTTTATTAATCTCTGTTATGGGTTGTTTCTTTGTTTTGGTGGGGTTTGTTTTTAGTTTTTTATTTTGGTGGTGTTTGTTGGGGGTTTTTTTGGGTTTTTTTTTTTTTTTTTTTTTTTTTTTGTTGTTTTAGTTTGGGTTGAGTTTCTATTTAGAAGTAAGCATTTTCTTCCCTTGCTTGCTTGTAAAGTGACATTTAGGTTGTTTTTATATCTGAAGAATCTGTCCCTGTAAAGCTCACTTTCAGGATAGGTTTTCAACAGGTTTCAAAACAAGAGCAAGATTTCCAAAGCACTGCTGGGTGGGTTTTCAATAGGACTCAGCCAACCAGGTTGCTTAGCTTGGTGATTATCTGGGCGCTGATTTGTCTCCAAAAAGTGTGTCCCGGATATTGGTGATACCCTCAGAAGAGATTGGGAAAACCTTGATGGGTTCACTTCTGTTCCCTGTGCTGACTACATCTGCAGGTTACAAAGCACTGAGCAAAGCACCGTCTGTGAGCCAGGGATTATGGAATATACAGGTAGAGCTCTTCATCCTTCATGGTTTTGAGTGAGGTCACATTTGACACACTGGATAAAGGAATTCCTTTTTGGTGTTGCCAGTTCTCCAGTACACATGAGGTTACTTCTTTTGCATGTTTTGCTTTTGGGTGTTGAACAGTGATATGTCACTCCTTCATAAATGAATGTATATTACATCTTGCTGGTTGTGGACAAGTGCCACAAAATTGTACCATTGGGCAAAAAGGGAAAGAGAGGCTATTAACATGTCAGGATTCCTACTTTTGAAGATTTGTTGGGGTGTTTGCTGTGTTAAGCAAAGATCAAGTTTTCTCCTGGAAAACAAAATTCCTGGAACAACCTCTGCCACCATATAGCTGATGTATTGAGGCAGATTCCCTCCAACCTGTCTGAAGGCAGCCAAACCGAAATTCTCCCCGTAGCACAGAAGTGAACATCCTTTCACAGAGAGGTGCCCCATGGGCAGCACACATGTGGGCACATGCACTTATTGTCCTTTTTTCATCCCGATGGGGGCGAGTGGGCAGGGGCATGCATCAAATTCTCCTATTGCATTTTAGATGTGCTGACTGGGTGAGCTGCTGGAGATGAGGTGAATCACTAGGAGTGGTTGCAGCAAGTCAGCATTACATCCCCTCCTGTTGGGTTTTTTATTTGAGTAGTTTGCTGATCACAAGACACCGCCTTTTGCTTCTCTAAGAAAGCTGTGCAATACTATCTTATTTTATCAAGCATTAAATGTACAGGTTGTTTTATGAATCACTACTCACTTCTCATTCAGTTTCTCAACAAAGTATAAGCTGCAATACAACCTGTGAAACACTTTGCTTTTAGCAAAAGATACCATATTTGTTAACGTGGTCTGGACTCCTTTTATGACATACTGAGTCTTAAACTCATTTCCCTTGAAGTCCCTGGGTTTTCATAATCTGTAAGGATTAAAAAAATTAAAACCTCATGATGTAAGGAAATAACTTGTGGTTTCTTTACAAATTAATAAGATCTAAGAAACATTGTATATTTCTTATAAAAAGTGTGTAGTAAAGAACAGAGGAATGTGCTGCTGCACAGATGACCACAGTGGAAGAAAGACTCTTTTTCTCTGTTTTGTTGTGCTAAAAGTCTTGGGGCTGGTGTGTTCTTAGGCTGATACAGTAGTGTTGTTTTGGGTTCCCACTCACCGCCCAGAGCAGTCCCACATGGCTGGGTACAGAGTAAGTATTGCCTGTGGAGTTGGAACATGAATATGAAGCATGCTAATGCTAGTATCAATTAGACAGTGACCCAGAAATTCTTGGAAGAATGATTTTTCAGCTGTATCCTGTCTCCAGGGCTAACAACCCTAACAGTAGCTCCTCGCTGACTCCTATGTAGAAAGCTGGAACAACTGGGGAGTGAGCCAGGGGAAGATGAAGGGGGACAGAGCTGAGATGCTTCTCCTGAGACAAACAAATCATTCAGGCAAAGGCATAATCAAACTTCTTTGATGGATAATGAAATAGCCATTTCAATTATATGTGCCCAGGATTGTATCGGGCCCAAGTGTCATCTAGACAGATGTACTCACCGTTTGCTTTCCATAATAAGTGTTGGATTTTTGAATTTTTTTTAAATTACATCTGGGCATTTTACTAGGCCTCAGATTCTTGATAACTTTCCAGGTCATGCAGCCACCTTTGCATCATCTGGCCTCCCAACCTCTTCCATTCTTTCAAGGTCTTATGAAGAGCATTAAACTTGCAGATGCAATTATTGTATAATAAAGTATTGATTTCCGAAGGAACCCTTTAACATCTGCTTTCATAATTAGCATTTATAAGGCATCAAAAATTAACCATGTACAGCCTTACCTATTAATTACAAGGCCATTTTATTTCTGAAATAAATATCAGTGCCCACACGCTGAGTAGAGCTGAGCATCTTATCTAACTTCAGTGCCAACATATGATGTGTCTAGATAAGACTAGTGTAAAAGCAGAGTATCAAAATGAAATTTTTGGTTTTTTATATGCCATTTGATAATTGCCTTTATTTACCCATTTCTTTCAGCTACTTGGCATTTTCTGCCCATGTGTGCAGAAGTATTTTTACCCTGGTAATTTCTATTTTCTGCAGCAGTGGCTGTTCTTGAGAGTAGCTCTGGTCAGCTCCAGACATGACGGCAAATAAGGCATTTGTTGCTCAATTAGATGTTTTCTTTTTCAGTGGTATAAATCTCAGAGGGATGCTGTGGCTCAGTTTTAGTCCCTCAGAGGAGTAAATTCCCTGGCAGGTACTGTCTAATCAAAAGCCTTCCCACTCTGATTCTGTTGTTGCAGATGAAATCTGCAGAAAAAGAGTTTGGTGCCCCAGTTTGGTGCTGAACACCTAGGCTTTTCTTCTTGTCGGGATCTTCTCTGCTGGAGATGACCCCAGATGTTGGGGGTCATCTCCAGCAGAGATGGGACTCTCTGCTGGAGATGACCCANCCTCTAACTACTGCTACTGTGTTGTCTAAACTTTTGTGACTTGTGATTCCTCATATAAGCTTGGTAATTTGTCCCATGGGCTGAAATCAAAGCCCCAAGTGTTTTTGGCTTCCCGCCAGGGCTGCCCAGACCCCTGTCCAGGGTTTGGGGCATGGAGAGGAATGTCTTGGATTCCAACACTTCTCTGGGTAGACTGATGGCTCTGCAACAGTAGCTGCTGTTTTAATGAGTATGCTCTTCAATTCTCATTAGTTTGGGCTCTGAGCTCCTCAGCAACCTGGAGATCTCTCTGTGCCTACTACTCCCCTACACCAAGCAGTTTTTTCTCTGCTTCCCCCATAATTGTTGGTGAGACACAGGAAAACATGCTGATTCTTTTTGTAGGGTCTTTTTCCATGCTGTCTTTGGAACCCTAAAAAAAGGTGGGCTTTTTGGTCTAAAACTGAACCAGAGACAGGCAGTAGCGCCCTCTTCTCTTAGCAAAGGAGAAACCCTGTTCCAAAGACCTGCTCAGAAGATTTCCTTTGTGTTGAACAGGATTGAGCTCCATGGCTCAAAGCAGCACAAGAAAAGACCCAATGAAAAGATGTAAGAGTGGAGTGGGGATTGACAAATTTTGAAGGAGTCTTTGTGCTTCTTTGGCTAATAAAATCCTGAGAGTGGAAAAAGGCAACATTTTTCATTTATTAGTAATGGGCTGGGTTTGACTCGTAGCGAAGGGAGGATGGTGAAGACTCTCAGGAGACAGAAATCAGGGGGATTAAATGTATTAACTCACTATATCTGACTGGAGGGGGTTGGAAGGAATCCCCCCCAAAAACAGTACAGGAAAGAGAAACTCTGATAACCCAAAAAATACAAAATTTAAATTGCAGCTAAATTGGCTTCCAGGGAGTATCAGGCTGATAGTTGCCATAAAATCAAAGCTCTGTTGACATTTTAGTCAATAACCATCTCATACCACCATCCCAGGGTATCCAGATTTGGATTATGCTCAGATACTTTTTAGTGCAGGTTTACGCAAATTTTTGTCTTCCAGAATCAATTTTCAAAAAGAGATTTGAGCAGGGGAAGTGGGGAAATGTGCATCATTTGGAGGGGATTCTTCTATTTTCAGGAGCACGATTATGTTATCATTTTGGTTGAAGAAAATCTTTGTATCATCTTTCATATCTGCTGACCAAACCCCTGCCTTTTACATGGATTCTAAAACTCTGAGTTTAGCTGCAATAGCTGTAAAAGTAGAAACATCAATGTCTGATGCCCTGCATGCCTGGTCAGAAGCTTGTTTTCAGAAGCAGCCTATACTGTGCAATTCGAGCTGTAGGTCAATTCAGGTTTCAGAAAGGTAAATTTTCTGTGGCAGTGAGTGTTATCTGCTGGTATTCCAAAAAGGCAAAGTTCTCTACCACAGCCTCAGCCTTTTTCTGTTGGTTTGGCTGTACATGTCTCTTGTTGGATAGACACAGCGTGAAAGCCTCTGCACCAGGCTTTGATAAGGAACGGTGACAGAAAATATGCAAGAGTGCCAATCTACCCGTTCACTTACTGACACTTACATGTACAGCCTTTTTTTCCTGACAGTTTTCCAAGCAGGATTTGAGTCTCTGTTGGGTTCACAATCCACTTGGCTCCTTAGAGCAGGTATTTTTCTGCCTATTGTTATCCAGTGGCTCTTCCCAGCTGCGGTGACCTCAAGATTATCTCTGAAAACACTGGAGTCTGCTGAAGCCAGATGTACTTGGAAGAGCCCCAGCTTTCCAAGTATTCCACATGAAGATGTGTAGCTGAGACCTGCACTGCTGTTGGCTCAGGTACCTCTGCTTGGAAATGCACAGTCTCTTGACTGGCTCCCATTTTAGATGAGTGTTGAAAAGTGAATGTCCCAAGGGATGTGTGCTGACCCTCGTACAAGGGCTGATCACACGGGCATGCTGTGAACCAGTTATCGATCTATCCCACATCCTTGGTTTACTGCAGCACAGATTTCTGGCTCTAGTTTAAGTGTCATCCAGTTAGCTGTGCTTGGTTTGTGACAGGGGAATAGGCAGCCACTTCTTCTGGATGAGAGCTGGCCATTCCTGGGTGAAAGGCAGGACCACTGACCTGCACATCACAGTGCAACAGTGACAATACCCTCGTTTGTGCTGCTGCTTCAAGCTGTTAGCAGGTATGGCTGTCAGGATTAACCCTGCATTCCAGAAAATTCCTTTAAATAAATCACTTGGAAAGTGACTGTGGGCAGAGTGCTCCTCCCTCTGCGTACAGGTAAAGCTCTCAGGGTGGTACAGTCAAGTTACTGCATTGAGAGTCGACTCTTGGATGGACACACGCACACACATATATTTGTCTTATTTGGGGCGTGGAAAGAGGGATTACTTAGATTATCTGTTCAGGATTTTTTTCTTTTGAAAGGCCCTTTGTCTGGAAGTACCAGAAAGGATGAGACAAACTGGTTGCCTTCACGGCCCAATGAGCAAAAAGAAAGCAGTACTCCTGTTACCTGGAGACATTCAAGAAGGCAAGTGCAATTAGTCAGTAGATAATTAAGCTGTACATAATCGGAGTAGTGGAGACAAACCACCTTATTCCACAGATGTAGCAGAGCAGGAGAAGCTCTTTTTTAGAAACTGCATGACAGGGAAAGGAGGGAAGGCAGAAACTGCTTGATCAACATTATTTGTACCATGTCCTCAGCAAACCGAAGCTCCACTGGGGCCTTTTCTTGCAGCCTTCCTCCTGGGAATGTTGTCAACGGAGGGAATGTTTCAAAGCTTGTTGACTCTGGTCTTGCTGAGGCAAAAGTTTCACTGATGGAAGCAACTTGGAGGGGCTTGCTATTTTAGTCCAGTAAGACTAGGAGTGAGGGTTTTTAGGAAACGAGCAATGCCCAGGAGGATTGGTGATTGCTCTTGGTCTCCCCCCTGTTCAAGGCTGCCCCAGTGCTTAGTACAGGTCTCAGAGAGCTGTTCCTCAGTTCCCCTCTGTTGCCCATGGCAAATCACTGCCATGCCTACAGGGTGGGGTGCCCAGCTACAGAGGGCCAGTGGAGCTCAGCACTTCCCTCTGCTCGAGGAACCCATAGCTGTTTGTGTCAGGAAGCCTGATGGGTCCGTCAGCCTGCTGGCTCTGTTCAAGGCACACTTCACTTAACCTTCAGGAACATTTATAATTAATGCTTAATTGATTTCCATAATGCAAGATCAACACATTGGCCTCTTCCTGTACATCTCTTCTCACATGAACAGTCCTTACTAACCTTATTTTGTCTTTTCTGTGAGGTTTAACCTCAGGCAAGATTCCTGATGAACTTGCTGCTCATAAAAATATCCAAATGTTCCTAAGACAGATCAAATTCTGGCCTCAGGCCCCTTGGTGTTTCTTTTCCAGGAAGGGTGTCTTCTTTTTATCATAATGTTAGGAGTCTGTGTCTTTTCCAAGACTCAATTTTCGTTCTTGTATCTGCCCCTCTGGGGAAAGGTCATATTCACTTCAATCTAGTTGCCAAATTTTGAAAACTCAGTCTTAGAAAAGTGATTCTGTGTAGGATCACCTCTGACATTCTGTTCGTATCCATGTTGAGTTTTTTTCTCTTCTGTACATCTACAGGAGATTTACCCACTCTGGAACTGAGACTGGAATATTGTCCCAATAAGCATAGTCTGTGCTAGATTACTTTCAGCAAAAATAGCCCAAATCAAGCTCTCCAAACCTCATATGAGAGGTTCTTGTTGAATCCAACTAGAGATTCCTCAAAAAATAGATGATCCAAGGAGTCCAATGGATGTAGTGTCAGCCACCCTCTTTGACCCTCAGTCTGGGGAAGAGGGGAAGACTTCCCATCTGAAATGATGTTGTGGCTTTGCTTCATATCTGTGAGAGTGAGGAGGTGAAGGAATTTGGAGAACATTAATAAAGGTGATAGAAAGCAAAGAATCTTGCAGGAAACAAAACAATTCACGGTGTCAGGGCGGTGGCCAATCTGAGTCTGTTTCTGCTATTTGTCATTGCCCTTTTCAGGTGGCTTTATTCAGGCCACACCTGTGTGTTTCTTCACAGAACAGGTGCAAGACTGTATCATTAAGACAGAAAGAAAGTGTTGCCATTATCCTTTCAAAGCCTGAGGTCCGAGGTCAGAAAATAAAGTCAGCAATGACCTGCAGTGCTGCTTCACATTTCTTGGTCCAACCATTTATTTTAGTTAAGCAAAGATCTGGTTGTTGTTGGAACTTCTGCAGTTGTGCCTAAACAGCATTACTTTCTACACAACTCTGGCAGTTCAGCACCATAGTTATGTGCTGTCTCTGTGCCTGATTTCTTTTACTTCCGAGGTGAAGAAATTGGTAAAAGGGTCAGTTTAAGTTGACCATGAGTTTTTTACATTTTGTGAGTTGCACTTTTATTTTCTCTTTCTCTTTTTACAAATTATAGTCAGGTGATATCCTTGACCTTCTACCTAACACCTTTGCAGACAGGACAGGTTTTGATTGTGCAAGGTGAGGGCTGGTCTTCTAGAAATCATGGACAGAAGAGGAATCTACCATACTAAAAACCCACCAGTTTCTAGAGCAGGTAAAGGGAGGGGACTTTCAAAGGCACGTGTACTGGAGAGACGAGAAACCAAACTCCTGCAAAGATCAGCAGAGACTTTGCTCTCAGAAGAGGAGGCATTTTCCAAGTCACAGTTACAGTTCTTCTCTACTATCTGCTGCTATCAAATATTTGGATGCTAATGACAAATAATGATGGATGCTGCTTCCTTGAGGTGGGAGAAGAAAAGCGTTGCTGGTGGATTGTCCTGTTTTATTAATTTCAAACATCAGATATATCTAAGTTTCAGTACAAGAGTGTAATTCACAGACTGCTTTTTGTATATCAGGTGTAATTTGGTAACTAAAAAGAACAATTTTCCTATTGGTGCTTAAAGAGAACCATGAATTCTATATCAAATGCTCTTTTATTCTGTTTGAGTTAGCATGCAGGAACACATGGGAGCCTCAAGTAGGCATCAGGAACACACACTGTGAGGTACTGAGGTATACAAAGTGAAAATAAAATCTTTCCCAAAAGAAGTTTGTGGTCCAAACACATCGGTTCTGAAAACTGGCACATGTATAAAGAAATTCCTAATAAATCTACATAGTAAGAGAAAAAAGGGGCTACTGCAGATATTTAAATACAGGATCTGTGTGTTTAATTTTTTATCTGAAATTAGCAATGTGTGTATTGAGTGGATCAAGATGAGCATGCTACTCTTATAGAAAACTTGTACTTGTGAAACCTGTCATCTCTTATTAAAAGACAAATGACATTTTGAGGCATTACATAAATAATGGAATCACATGGCCACCTGATCTTGGTTATTTCTTAGTGAAGGGTAAGACATTTCAAACGTCCCTTTATTCTGAATTGTAGAGCTGTAATTCTCCTGAACTGTCAGCACAAGTTGAATAGCTCTAAAGGCTTGGAGTGAATTCCTAGTCTGTTTGAAGTCAGTGGGAGTGGTGTGCCTGGCTTAAATGAAGCAAAGGTTTTCAACTTCAGTGCCTGGGAAGGGGTGCCTCTGGCTCTTGTTTGCTAAAGGAGATGTCCAGTCATTATCTGGAGAATAGAAATTGTATCTCTGTTTTCATCTATTCATTAGTAAATTCTGCTAAAACAAACAAAAAATTTAGTCTGGTGTTCTTAGTTTGGATGACCTGCCCAAGCTGGGCTTGCCCTTTATGAGGGGATGCTTTGTGCCATGAGTGGCAGAATGAATAAAACTGGATTTTCTCTTTATCCACATCTGCCATGCTGTTATGCTGCAATGACACCAGCCTGTGTGGCTGTAGCTCAGGTTGCTGTTGGGTGTGTGGTCTACCTGGAACTCTGTACACACAAACCAGCAGGGGAGGGGACTCTACTGCTTGGGTGACTGCTCCCAAGCAGCATTTGTAACAGCAGAGCCTGCTGTTCTCTCAGGAGGCAGGCACTGATTCAGACCTTTCTCATCAATCCAACTGTATTTCATGAAATTTATAAGAACTTCCTAATCCTTAAAGGTTGTAGCCCTCTAGCAAATCTGGTTGAAGCTGGACAACAGGTTTAGAAGGTATTGGTGGGGTTAGGCAGACAGCAGGAAGGTATCAGCTCTAGTTTGAAATTGAATGAGGGGATAACAAACTAGAAAAGGCATGAATTGTTTCCTTTCCCTTTATTAAAAACACCAGAGAATTTGGGAAGGATCAATCAATTTCATACAGGTGTTGATTCAAAACTTTGATTAAATGAGGCAGCCATTCTAAATAAGTTATTTAATGAAGAAGAATTTTCATAGAAATCTAGCATGGGTATTGTTAAAGGTATGAAAAACAGTCAGTTTCCTGTTACCTGCAATGGACAGCAAAAAACTTGCATGAATTCACTCGGTTTGAATGAATTCCATGGTACCTGTTTGAAATCCAGGTGGAAGTCCACACCATCTTGTCAGAATTGACCACAGCTGGTCACTGAAGTCAACTGATTTGTACCTGGTGATACTATAGGTGTTCGTGGTCCTCTGTCTTTCAGTGATGGTCAAGGTCCAGGCTCTGGAAGAAAACCAAGAATTCATAGGACTTACCAAGTCTATAAAAGAACATGTCTGCAGCTACTTAGCATGCCCTCCTGCCAGAGTTGGGTGAGTCTGTGTCTTCATTTCTCACCTTTCCTCCTTTGTCCAGAGGGATAGGTGAAATGTGTCTTCCCAGAGCTGATAAAGGCTGTTTTGGGAATGATTTGCATAAAAAAGTCAATTAATCTATGTTGCATTTTAATGTGAAGAAAAAGCTGTGAGATCTAGGGCTGGAATTAAACCAGGATTTATAACGGACAGAGAGTTTGGATATGGTCAAAATAAATGAAACAGTTTGTGTATCAAGTTTTAAGGCCAGTAAAGTTTTAAATGACAGCTTCAGTCTGATTATACAGACATTATATAGTGGCTGAAAATTGCCTGTATGGAGAAATTTCCTTACAGTCTTAAATATACTGTGTTGTATTGTGGTCTTAGCTTATGGAGTTACATTTGAAGTAAGACTGATTTATTTAGTGTAGATTTACATGCAAACAACAGAGATAAGATTCTATCTTATTTTCAGTATTGGCCTAAACTCTATCTCCTCACACCAATTATTGTCTTGACACAGAAGCATCTTCTCTCTTATTTTGTCATTTGAAGCAGTTTTCATGTATCTGCCTGTGTCCTTCCCCTCCTTTTCTGACAGAAATGCCATTTGGAAACACAGTTTCTTCTTTCCTCGTGGCTCCTAATGCTATTTTTCTGCTTCTCTCATCAGTTACTTATTTTTAGCTGTAATATTTGAGGTGGAATTACAGAATTAACATATAGGATATTCTGAAAGGTATCCAAGGACCAATTGTACCCATCTTCGCAGGACAAGATAAATTGAGCTGAATAAGGATGATGAGGAAGCCTGGTGGCTAAATCTAGGGAAGGAAATATGCAAATACTTATTTTGATGGTTGGACTTAACTTGTCCCTCTAAAGAGGGCTTTGAGGGTCTGGATAAAGAAATCAGAAGTCTAGAACACCATGATAAACTTCAACAACATAGTAGCAGGGGGAAAAAGAAAAGGAAATGTGAGGAAAAAGAAGGAAATGGTGTGCAACATTTCAGAGCAGTGTTAAAACTAAGACTATTCCTGATGCCTTTCACATTGCTTTCTCCAGCTAATAGGTATTCCACTGGATTTGTTGTATTCCCAAACTTACAGGATTCTGCAATGACGTTTCCTGTGTACCGTGTGCCAAAGGCAGATTTATTCTCATGTTCTCCATTAACTGCATGGTATTGAAAATATATAGGCATGTCAGGTTGATTTTTTTGGAGCATTTTCTTTAGAATAATGAGTTTCTTCTGTGTTTGCATACCACTGTGTCTCTGTTTATGTACCGTTTCTAAACATAACACTATAAGCTTTTTTACCTCTTCACAAATCAATGCTATTGATGGTTTCTCTTTTCATTTTTTCCCTCCTGTTTTAGAGAGCTGTCAGCTGGCCAGAAAAAAAA
>VZRH01001142.1:102891-144156 GCA_013397555.1 Urocynchramus pylzowi | reverse complement strand
AAAAAAAAAGAAAAAAAAAAAAGACCTTGTGCATAGCAGTGTGTTTCTTTCTTCATGTCTTGATATGTTTGTCATTATTGCACAGTAAAGAATTTTTACTCACTGGCTTAATCTCTATCTATTTATTAGTAGTACTTCCTATGAGCTAATTAATTCCATGTTTAAAAAACCAATGGTTCGTGATGATAAGCAAATCATTAGAGAAGGTATTTATGCATTTACTGAATTCTAAAAGAGGAATTTCTCTGTTAGAAAAGGGAAATTAATTTCTTTTTTGCACCCTTGCTTTCCCATGTTTTCAGAATTTCCAGAGTTATTTACTGAGAGAACCTTATGGGGCCTGAACAGGGAAGAAGTTGAGAGTCTCTGAACCAAGCTGTTTGCAGTTTCTCCATCACTGGGTAGTTTGTTTCTTTTTTGCTATGCTAGGGCTGGTTTCCAACATTTTATCCCTAATTTAGCACCAAAAGTGCACAGTGGGGTTGGCTTTCCCCAGGCTTTTGTGTGTGTTTTTTGCAATGTTGGCATTGGTTTCCTCCCTTGTCTTATAGAGCACTCAAGAAACAAATGCAGTTTGTCCAAAATACACGGATGATAACTACCCCAAACATACACATTTTGCTTTTATTCCCACATATGTTTTGGCAGGGTAAAGAGCTCATTTGGCTTCCTATATATTTGAGCAAGGAGGGGAAGTCTTGTAGTTTCTCCCTTCTATTCTGTGTTTTTATTTATTCACCATATTGTTCTTTCAACCCACATAAAGAAACCCCAAGCACTATCACGACTGGCAAAGATTAAAATCAGTGACTAATATCCTTGCTACAATAAACTTTACCAACCCCTAGCACAAGACATAAATAATACAAAAGGCCCTCTCATATTGACGAACTGATATGAAAATTATAATAATTGTTGCACAGTTAATGGTACAAGAACTCAGTAACACTTAAGGACCTCCATACTGGATTTGATTTGCAGCCAGCTGGAGCCTTTCCATTAAATCAATGTGGTTTAGACTCTGCCCCAAAAAGAGGTGGGTAAAATTTTCATATTGAGTTTGGACTTTTCCTCCCTTTTGAACTCATTCTTAGCAGCTGAATGAGAAACACTTGAAAGGGTAAATAACCACTTGAGTGGTTATGAGATGATATGGTTGCATTAACTCTGTGTTTGGAAAATCTGTCTGTGTTCAGGTCTGTGCCTGGAGCCCTGGGCACAATGCTCTGATCCTATAGGGGAGAAAGAGCCAGCCTCTCACCATCAGCCAAATAACCTAATAATTGCAGCTCTCTGAACACTGAAGCAGATCCAAAGATTCAAATTAACCAAAAGGAGGTGCTAGGGGGACAGGTGAAAGTAGCCATTGACTTTTCCTCAGGACTGCAATTAGTTGAAAGGATATTTTCTTCTATGTGGAATGTGCAAATGGATGATATGAAAAAACAGATTAAACCTTGGCCCTTGGATCTAAACATTGCTTTCAGACTGGCTTGTGACACAATACAAAATCTGTTTTAGAGATGGGAAGTTAATGAACTTCATATAAACAAGGCAGGTGAGTTTAGCTGCTTGTTTTGTTTGTTTGTTTTTTACCACTAAGTTTTCTCTACAACAGTAGAGTTCAGGAAAATGGTTTAAACTCTGAAATAGAAGTGTCACAACAGTCAGGTTTGTTGACTGTCTCCACCAGGTGTGAGGCTGGGTGCACACTGCTGTTGTTGTTCAATTCAGCAGAGAATACAAATAAAGGATGAGCTTCTTCAAAGACTTTTTATTAGCAGTAGAGCTAACAGTTACACTTGAATAAAAATTAAGACTCGAGCTGGCACAATGTGGAGCTGACGCCAGTGAGATTTAGCAAATGGCCACGTTCCCAGGCTGCTTGGGGCATGATGTCTAGTGGTGTATGGAGATGAGGGACTGGAAACACTGAAATAGGCAAAAGAAACCCATCAGGCAGTGGGAAAATAGTGCATGGTCCTTATACACTTGAGGGACTGTGGGTTTACTCTCCCCAGTAAAAAGCTGAAGAGGAGCTATTTCAAGGACATGAGATTAACTTCTTAAGGCTTTTTTTTTATTATTATTATTTTTTTTTTAAATTTTATTTTTCTTTTCTTACAGTCAAGACTCATAATCTCATAATTTTGGTTCAGAGAAAGCTACCTTTTAACCCTGTGGCTTAAAGGAAAATCTTGTTGAACACTAAGTGGAAAAGAATATATACAAAATCAGGATTATGTGTAATTGGTATATATTGTAAATACACAAATTCATGTAGCTTTGCATTAATTTCAATAATTCATTTTCTCCTACCAATGTCAGAATTAGAGGAGACATTCTAACCAATTCCTCAGTTTGTGTGAAGTCTGGAAAAGAGATGTCTGGCAACTGGTAGAATCTTGCCTCTATTAAATCAGGGGTAAAATTCAGTGACTTCAGGGAGTTCAGATTTCAGCCTGAGAAGCAATTTTTTTATTAAAAAAAAAAAAAAAAAAGGTAATAATTACAATAATTTTTGAGGCTTTATCTTTGAAAAAAGGGGACAACCAGGAGGCTAGAAATATATCACAGCAGGAGGTGACCTTTCTCTTATTTATCCAGGTAAAATAATCTGATAAATAATCTGAAATAAATATGAAGAACTGCCCATCTTCTGAAATGAGATACAGTATCTAGTGAGACTTTCAAACCATGAATGAAGGCAGAGCACCCATTGAGATAACTGCAAAGGATATTCATGCACTTTCCTCTTCAGATTCCACACATATTAAATCTTTGTACTGCTTAAGAAAAGTTAATTGGTTCTTAGCTTTAAACTTTATTTTGGTTGTTTTATAACTGCAAGGATCTCCTTAAAGCTTTGAAAGGTCCCTTAGCTGTCTCTTGCTTCAGAGGAAAACATTTCCTAGGGAATGAGTTTTAGGCCAGGAGTGTTTTATACAAAAAGGAACTTCTGTGAAGTTGCAGAAATTGTTTTATCTGTATAGTTTATAGGTAAAAGGCTAATGATTCCAAAAATCCGTGACTTTGGAGTCAGGCCCTAGAAATCATGCTACTAGTGAGCTTCAGAAGAGGAGTTTCAGTTCTTGTTGTGCATGTTACCCTAAAATCTTATTTTCCTAATTTTTCTGATGGCTATTTTTGCTAGAAACTGCCTTGCAGATTAAATAATCTCATAATCTGCATGAATCCAGGAATTTGGGCTTTAAGAAAGATAGCAGCTCTCTTGAGACCTCGAACAAACAAAAATCCTTTGAAAGTCCTCCTGCAGAATTGTTGATTAAAGGAATACTCACTTTGAAGTTCATCATATGTGTCGCCTATGTGAGAATAAGGATAAAATGGGATTTTAACATTCAATAACAAATTGTTATTTGAGAAAAGAGTCACTTGACAAAACTATTTCATATTCATCATTAGGAATTAAATTCCCTGAACAAAGCACATTTGTTTCACGGTGTAATAAATAGCTACAGCAAAATATGAGGATTTGACTTAATGGGAACTGCACAGTTAAAATTGCCTTCAAGGAAAGTCATGCACATGGGCATGCACTCAGAGTCTTCCACAATTCCTTTTCTCTCTTCAATTTGACCTGTTGCAGAGTGATACTGGATAGTTTTCACCAATTTTCCCCCCATTACAGAACTCTATATGCTCATGAAAAAAACAAACATGACTTGAAAGAGAGATTTCCCTATTCTGCCCAGCTGAACACTCAGAAAGCTTGCATGGGAGTGCGAAACACTTCTCGTGGATATATTAAGTGCTACCATCTGTTTGAATTGTTTTGAAATGTCTTTTTGGGCCAAAGCCTGCCCTTATGAGGATACAGTTTAACATGAAAGTCTCAGCAGTTCCCTGAATGTGAATAAGGCAGCAAAACTGAATCCTTTCATGCCTCCCAATCATGCCCTTTCATTTAGCTACAATAACTGAATCAGAATAGCAGCTCCAAAATTGAGCCTTTGCTTGTCTTGATGACTCCTTACAAGTAGTTGCACTGATTTCAAGGGTATTTACTACACTGACTTTGATATTGCATTGGGCAACAGCAATGAGTCAAACACAGTTTGTGGGCAAACACAAAAACAGTGTTTTTTTTCTTTTAATTTTGTAGTACTTTTTTCTTTTTTTTTTATTATTTTTTTCCCCAGAAGCCTAAAAAGAAAAAAAATTGGAAAAATATGGAAGAAAAACTTGTATGTTAACTGGTTTTCATTCTCTGGGAACAGTAAAAAGCCCCTTAGAATACTATATAAGGTGATATTATTACTGCCATACTTCAGTATTTCTGTCTGAGCTAACAAATAAATTTTGAATGAAGTTATTTTATCAAAATTTACAGCATTTGGCAATTATGATTCCTATCTGTTATAAGCCAAACTTTATTTTTAGTCCTTAATATTGTGTTAGCGAAGTTATAATTAGCATATACACAGGAATAGCAAGTTAATTTTTCTCCTGAAACACTATTTTCTTTTGCATCTCAAATAGTCACTACTTCTTCATAAACTAAATTTTATAGATTTCATTTTGATTTACATGTCAAAATAATTTCCCAAGGGAAAAAAACCAAACCAATCCTAAAAGTTAATGTGTAGCACATATTTGTAACTTTTTCCAGATACTGTTATTCTGAAATTAAGAATGTGCTCTAATCACTTTCCTCTATACACCAAATATTACTTTCTTTTGTAATATATCTAGAACTGCTGTATACTTAACTACCTGTTTGGCTTCTCCCTATTTTTCTGCATTTGTGTGCCTCAGAAAAAGAGAAAAAATAGACCAAGAGAGGCAATTTCAAATTTTTAGCATTCTTGGAAGCACTATTCATCCCTTGCAGGGCTCATGCAGTTGAAGTCACATGTGCTGGTTTCAGCTGGGGTAGAGTTAATTTTATTCCCAGTGGCTGTTACAGGGCAGACTTTGGTAGTGAAGCCTCTTTTTTCACCAGTGTTTGGGGTAAAGTAGCTTTTCATCACAGTGGTGTGTGTATGTGTGTGAAGGAGCTTGGATAAGTTTTTAAGCTGCCCTGACACAGCTGCATCTGAGCCCTCGCTGTTCACCTTTTCCGCTTTTCTGAGTTGCATTGCACCGTTCCATTTTCATGCTTATTACTGAGGACACAGTTTAACATATCCAAATAGATAGAGATTAACCAACAGTGCTTAAAGGAAGGAAGGAATGACTTGGAGAGGAAGGAATGACTTGGAGAGGGGAGTGTGTTCTGGCATTGATTCAATTCTTTGACATTGAATCTAGTCTCACATATTTTTTCGTGAAGAGTAAAAATAAAGACCTGCATCTTTGTTTACACTAGAATACCGTGTCCTGACTTGCCACTCTGACAGGCTGGGGACCTTCTGAAGTCTGAAATCATGGAAAGTTCATCACCAAAGTTTGAAACCTAAGATGCAGCAAAGTGAACTGACCAGGCTGAGAGGTGACAAGTGCTGAGATCAGTTCTGGAGCAGCAAGGCAGGATAGCTTCTACATTGAGAAGGGTGAAAAGAGCCAAGGAGTAAAGACAACCAAGAGTTACCTGGGCTGGAAGAGTGAGTTCAAGCAGCTCTTCAGTTTTATACTGAAATAATTCCCAGAGTCCTCTTCTTTATACCAAAGTGCTAATGTTGTTGCATCCATGACAAAAGTTTGTAGGTAGCAATAATGTCTTTATCAGCTTTTCAGCTTTCAGGTGCACAGACTTATCTCTGAGCCACCAGCACCCAGAGGTGTTTTGTGTAATCTGCAGAAGAATGTGTGTACCTGACAGCATGCTTGTCCAAGTGTACGTGTTGGTCTCTTGAAACAGACTGGTTTTGTCTTAGAACTTTGTTTCTGCAGCTCACTCTTCTCTGCTTGTCACTGTTATACCAGACATCATCATGCTGGCCATCTCTGCATCTAGCTCTGTACTTCCTGACATGGACTGAGGATGCAGGAGGTATTTTTGAATTACCTAGAAAAAACCCACCTTGGCAGGCCTGTGCAGACTGAAGTGCTGAGGTTGTGCCTGTCCAGTACAATATTTCCTTCACAGTAAATGTTTCACTGGGCCAAAGTTACTGTTCTGTAGCAAAAAAGAAAAAAGAATAGACTGGGATCATCTAGCAGAGCTTTGGGATAGCAAATGTTTTTGCCCAGGCAAGCCTGAACAATGTCCTTTACGGGTATCAGACAAACTCCTGGCACCCTGTGTCTGCACTTTCAGCTGAGAGATGGTGGTGTCAATGGGACCACTGGAGCCAGAGTCAGAGAATAGGAAGGTGGGTTTTGTTCACTCATTTCTGGTCAGCCTTCTTTGTCCAAGCAATATAAATACACATATGCTTGATCTTGGCGAAAATAAATATGTCTTACAATCCATTTGGAAAGCAGATCTGGTCCAGGATGTGGCAGTTTGTTATTAGACATTGTCTCTTCCTTGAGTGCTTGCAGCCAAAGCTCCTGTACTGGCTGTTCTCTGAAATTTTTTTTTTTTTTTTACTTCTCCCAGTCATAATCTTAGCCATAAATAGAACAGGACTTGCCTCCTGCTTTGAAAGATGCTGCCTCATTTGTCCTTTGAGACTTCTCAAGCAAGAGTTGCTGCTCCATTCACTCCCTGGTCCTGAAATAGTTCCTGGATCTGAGCCATCTCTTTTCAAGGTGATGATAGGGATGGGAGCTAGGACAGAACTTGTGCATGGTGGGGATGGGAATTTGAGCCTGTGATGTCTGTTTTGGTTGGCAGGTTGTTGTCTTGGACTTGCCTGCTTGTCTGCTCAGGCCAAGATCATTGCTGTCCAAACTGGAGTGTGAGATGTGCACATCTTGACCCGCAGTGGGGCTGAGCTCCTTGGCTCCCTCATGAAGAGATTCTCAGTTTTATTCAGCCTGGGATGTTGGTGACTAAAATGTTCAACTGATCCCAAATTACCATGGTTTTTTCATAAGTATGAAATAAAAATTTTCTGCTGAAATGAAACCTCATGGTGAGATCACTACATCATGCTTTACTTGAAAAAAGATTTTTTTTTATCTTGGTGAGTGTGTGCTGCAAGGGAATAGGAGGGAACATCTCAGAGAGAAGTAAAACTTCAGCAACAGAAATTTTCCTTTCCTGGGTCTGATCCCTAAGGGTAAATCTATCACATCCTGTATCTGAAATCAGTAGGCTTTGTACAGATCCATTGCCTTGCACCTGAAATCAAAATATTGTTGCAGATAGTCCCAGGAAAGATTTTGCCTGACTCTTTTGGCCAAATACAGTATATTCTTTAGTGCTTCTCGCCTTGCTGAGATTTGCTAAAGTCTGTGAAGGAAGCACAAGAAAGGACTTGCTTTTAAAAATGTGCTTACTTCCTTCAAACCACCTGGGCTTATGGACCTTCAGAAGGTTGAGAATTTGTTTTATACAACCTGCTTCCCCTCCCACGTGGGCTTTAACAAACTCCTTCAGCTTTAGAGTCCAGCCCCACAGCTGAATTTCATTCAAGCTCCATGTTTCTCTCCAGCTTATATACAATATAAGGACCAGTCATGTGCACTCACCATCTCCTGGAGGGTGTTGAGCACTTCAAGTTGACTGGCAGCCATCCCCAGTCCCTGGCCAATGTCATCCTGCTTGTAAGAAAAATATATCATGAGAGAAAGTCTCTGTTATGAAAACTGTTATTAGAGAAAATATTACTTGTTCTTAAATCTTAACCAGATTATGTAGGGTTTTGAATTTTCAGTAACAATAATTCTCTGGTGTTCCCCATCAGGAGGCCAGGACTGCTGTCAGCTCCACTGGCATTAATCCAGCTTTCATCAGAAGAGAGATTCTGGATTGAGGAGAACTGAATTTGTATCCTAGTGCTTTTGTTCCTCTACAGTTAAAACTAAAAAACAGAACAATTTGGGAGAACTACAGGGTTTGGGTTTTTTGTATGAAGCAGAGAATTTGTTTTCTTCCAATTCTAACACAGCGTGTGATGCTTAAATATTTTGTTAAAATTGTTGGTACTGTGTTTAGTTGTTGAGCTCTCACACACTTTTTTGAGGCTTGAGTTATCTGAACTCCCCAGTTAAACAAACCTTTAATTTCATTTTAACAGTGTGCAGGTATATGGATATTTAAGCAATTAAGAATTTCATATTCTTAACTCTGCTGGCACTTCACTGGAAAAACTGGTTATTTACTGGTTGCAGGGAAATTTACTCTTAGGGTTAAACCCCGTTATAAAGCCTAACCTCATTACATAAATTACTAATTCACAATAAGTTGAGCAAGTTATCTGATTGCTTGGTGGAAGTAGTTTGCTGAAAACCTTCTTTAGCTCCTTTTGCTGGGAGTGTGGAGCAGAACTTGACACCTTGGTGTGGTTTGGAGCCCAGATGCAATGGATCCTTGGTCAGTGCTTGCCACCAACAGGAGCTGCATCCGCTTGGACTTGCTGCCAAATCTAGCTCCCATTCAGCTACCAAGGGTCACCATGGAGACATTTTGTACTAGAACAGCTCATTTTAAATATTAAATTTCAGCCTTTGAGTTCATATTGGAAATTTACAGTTGCAGTTGCTTTAGAACATCGGCTTTTGCATAGGAGGGGAAAAAACACTTCAGGGAAGTTAAAAAGCCTAGATTTGGCATTGCATGTTTCTTACAGTAGTAACCAGTTGCTTAGCAAAGAAGGCTCTATCCATAAATACTTTAATATTATTTATTAAATTATGGTGAATTTTAAAACATACCTAATAATAACATTAAATAACATTAAATATAAGTGGTTAACAGGTATGCACATTGTTTTAAAAATATCTACAAGTTACGTGCTTTGCAACAGCTTGTTATGGCTTCATCTCTTAGGCATTTGGTATGCATTCACTTTATTTATTTCTTCAAGGAAAAAGAAATTCTCTCTAGTAAGATGCAAAGGAACGTAGCTGCATCTAATGACCAGTTAACAAATAGGATCAAGCATTTGTGAAAGAAGTCAAAATTTAAAGCTGTACTTGCATATAGGCATAACTCACTAGGGCTTGTCTTTTGCCACCTTGCTCCAAGCTCTCCTAGCAACGTGACCTCCTTCAGTCATCATTGCCTGCTGCATGAGGGTGGTACTGCCAGCTGGGCTGGGTTCCTGCTCTGACTGGGGTGACAACACAGCTTTAATGAAGAAATAGAGAAACAGCCTTGATCTGAGGTACCAGGAGTGGTTGGGACTGGCAAGTAATGCATTAAAATGAAGAATTTTGTGTCAGGACACAACCTATTTTTGTAAGGAATAGCTTTTCCAAAGCAGACCCCTACTTTCCTCCCCTTCTACAGGCACTGTGCTCACCAGGCTATGAAGGGAACCCTTCAGTTCCTCTTTGGAAAGCAGCATCTACTGGAAGGATTGCAAGGATGTGTTTTCTGGTAAGCTCCACCTCATGAGTGTCAGGCACTGGCTGGCTTCAGCATCTGTTTGTTTCAAAGTAATTTGAGAGCAGAGTTCATTATTCTGTTATCAGCAGATAATCTGCCTTTATTGATATATTGGTATCTTTATTATAAATATATAAATCTGATACTTATGAACAGTTCTGTGCATCTAGAGAAAGCTCTGCTTGGGGGGTTTGTTTCTTGTTTTTTCTCACAAGGCAGGGGCTCACAGTTGACATACATTGTTAAATGCAGGTGAAAACACTAATGATTTAAGAAAAGGGAAAAGTTAGGGAAGTGATTGTCCTTCTTTAGGGAAGTGATTGTCCCCCTGTACTCGGCAGTGGTGAAGCTGTACCACCTCATATCTGGTGTCCAGTTTGGGGCCTTTTACTTCTTGAAAAGGCCCCGAGTATGTCCAGAGAAGGGCAACAGAGAGAGTCTGGGGGAGAGTCTGCAGCACAAGTCTGATGAGGAGCAGCTGAGGGAGCTGGGAGGGGGCTCAGCCTGGAGAAAAGGAGGCTCAGGTGGTATCTTTTCATTCTCTACAACTCCCAGGTGGGATGGTGGAGCCAAGTGGAGATTGACCTCTTCTCCTAGGTAACCAGCCATAGGACAAGAGGAAATGGCCTCAAGCTGCATGAAGGGAAGTTCAGGTTGAATATCAGGAAGAGTTTCTTCATTGAAACTCTTGTCAAGCATTGGATCAGTCTGCCCAGGCAGGTAGTGGAGTCACCATCCATGGAAGTGTTCAAGCAACAACTTGAGCTAGTGCCATGGCCTTGTTGACACGGTGATCAGTCAAAGATTGGACTTGATGACCTTGGAGGTCTTTTCCAACCTTAGTGATGCTATGATTGTTGAAAAGACAGAAGTTATTTCTGAACATTTAGGACAAGAGTTTAATTGCAGATTACTTTTGCTGAAATTTTTCCTTTGGGAACATGAAACTACAAGATGTTTCATTCTGATGATTAAATAGGAGAGACCAGCCAAAGATTCCCAGAGCATGACAGATAGCAATTTCTCTTGCTTTTAATCCACTGTGATTGCTGGGACTCCCAGAGTGATGCTGAAGGTGCAGTGCACCTGTGTGGAGCTATGGTTTACCAAGCCTTACAACACCTGAAACATCTGATTCCTCCTCTAGCAATCACTGTCTATGCCACCAAGGGGGGATATTTGTCTGAGAACTCTTAACCCAGGTATGTGCTACACACTGGCAGGTTTCTGCCCCACCACAGCTGCTGAATAGGGAATTGGCTCTTTCCATGGCCGAGTGCTAAGTGGGGAGGGAACCTTTGGCCATTAGGAAATCATAGAGAGACTAAAATTGTCCAATTTTTTCCTCCCCACATATTTCCACAAGTTGAATACTGTTAACTTGACACCAAGACACCAAACAGTTAAGGCAGAGATTTTTGGAGCATGGGTAACTGATACTGGCCTTGCAAGGCTGTTGCATACAAGACTCCGTGTTTAAGTGCCTGAATATGGATGTTGGTGCCTTGCTTCAGGCGTTTGGTTTGCAAATGCTGGTGTTGGGTATTTGCCAGGAATAGAATTGGAATATTTTGACTTTGTGGTTTAACTCCTAGGCAGCATTTCTTCTTCTCAGTACACTGTATCCTGTGCTTATTCGTATGGAGAACAAGCATGATACTTCCAGAGGGAAAATGATTTTTAGTGATGAATGAGAATATGTGGAATTTGGGATTCTTGCATTGGACTTTTTTTGAGTGCTGTTGAGGAAGGAGTGTTTTATTTTCTCAATTCATCCCTTTCTTGGTTAATGCCCTTTGGAAGAGAGCTCCCTAGCATGGCTCCTTTTGCTGAGTTAATGGATGACTTTAGGGTTTCTGAGCCAGAGAGTGTAACTGCCCAGCCTGGTTTAGGACCTCCTTGTGCTGAAGAGAATAGCAGTTTCTGCTCTCCAGGGGAAGGCTACCATCTTGCCATACCAAAACACAGCATGTCAGCTAGTCTCTGTCTCTGAAGTGGCAAGGAACAGATAGGAAAAACTATATGGCAGGAAAGGGAAGGACTCCTCATGTCTCTGCCTCTCTTCTGATCACCTTGGTTTTAGCATGATTTGGTGAGAAGAAGAAAGGAAATAAATTGGACTTCTGGAAAATTACTTTTGTGACTGGGATAGGTGGTTGCCTGGCAGAGATGCTCCTGAAAGTTATCTGTGAGAGCTCTGTGAATCTGGAGCATATTCAGAGCAGACTTGAGAGAATTTTGCTGGAATAAGTGCCCGGAAAATATGCCTGAGCTGAGGGTCTTCTACAGAATTAGAAGTCCACCAAAAGGAAAAATTGGCCAAAAGGGAAAGGGAGGGCAGCAACAGGCTTGATACAGGCAATCCTTCCCCAATGCTATAAGTTCTTGCGTCAGAGCATATGGTTGTGAGAACCTCACCATTAAATGGTTATTGCTTTTTTTTTTTTTTCTATACAGACAAATTGTTTTTCCCCCCTCACTTCATTCTGGGAGACAGCCAAACTGTTTTAACTGAAACTTTCTCAAATAACTCAGCCCAAGACAGAGACATTGGCTAGGAAAATATAGTACCAAGCACAGAGAGTTTGGCAATGTCTTTAGTAAATGAAAGCCGAATTTCTTAATGGAAAGTGTCAGGCACCCTTAACCATAAGTAGTATTAAAACACAGCCTATAATTATGCAAATAAAGAGGGGGCATCCTTGCCAACTGGACCCATTTCCTAAACATTGCATTCAATTTTAAGAATCTGGAGTAGTTGCAGGATATGTAACAAGGTGGTTATAAAATGACATTTTGAATGTGACATGAGCTGCCACTTACAACAGTAAATAAAGTCTTTGTTGGAAGATGGTGGTCAAATTCAGGCACAGCAAGTCCTGGAGATCTGGGACTCTGTGGGGCTTCATAAAATTTGGCAAGAATTTTTCTACTGGTAGTAGAAACCAATGATGATCTGACTGTCATAGTTTTTGTAAGCAAGGTAGGAGTTACAACTGATGTGTTGTGAAAGGCAACCTTGATAAATGGAGATCAAAAGGGATCACTGCTGCTGGGATTGGGATTTTGCACTGTGTGCAATGAGCAGGCTAGGAAATATTTTTTTTTCTCTCCTATAAATATAATTTGATCTCTGGGGTATTTCCTTCTCTTCTAAATGAGTGGACACAAGTAGTTCTAATGCAGATAGTGAGCTGAGAAGGGTTGTTCATATGTCTCACTTATAAGCTCAAAATTAAGGAGCTAAGAAAAGCAGCAACTGTGTTCTTACATCCTTCTTGGGCTATGGAATGGCGACTGTCACGGTCCATCTAGACATTTTCTCTTAACTAGGTTTTGGTGATTCCCTCGTTCTGTTCTGCTCTCTTCCTTTGGCACACTTGGATGCATTAGATGTGGAAAAACTAATGCTATTTAGGTTTGTTCTATTCTCTTGGGATCATCTTGCTTAGGGTTTACAGAGCTGCTCAGAATAGATGCTCTGTAAATCCTCTGGGCCGTGTGTCACATGGCAGTCGGCCATACACCGTGACACAGATGGTTCCTGCCAGTCTTTTTTTTCTACAGAAGAAAGATGCCAGCATTAACTAATCCATAAAGCTCCCTCATGCTGGGCATCCACCCAGTTAGAGTGGTTTAAATCTCCATGATGTCTTAAACACTCTTGTTGATGTTGTTGCCTTGGTGCTCCATTTCCTCCCGGTGCTAACTCCAAGACTTTATTGGAGCACGGGCAGACGGCACAGCACCGGGCCATCAGCAGAGATCACAGGGGCAGTTTTATGTTTGGAGGACAGTTTTTGCTCTGGGAAACAACCTGCCTTGGTGGAAGGGCTTCTCTCAGATCTGCTGCTCTGGTTGTTTTTTTAGGATACGATCCTTGCTAGTGAAACAAAGAGTATCTTTTCTTAGTCGTTTTCAGTCTGGGATATGGTAGTGCAGGCTATTAAGTGTTTTTTTCAGAGTAGGTAAAGCTAGGATACGGCCTTATGGCTTCTATCTGGAAGAAAAGCCAGCCAAAATCCTTTGGGAATAAGTGTCTTGTGGGGATTGATCCCTGGACACAAGGCATTAGTACTCTGAGCTTGCTGGCGGTGGGGAACAACCAGAGCACTAAGCAAGTCAATCACTTGGATTTCTAGAGGGGCAAGATAGAAATTACTGAGCAATTATAAGAGGTGGCAGATGACAAATAGAAATGCCTTTCTCTTAATTTTTCAGCAGATGATCTCATTTTACACCAGATCCTCAGCTGCTGTAGATCAGACTACTCCCTTGAAGCCTGTGCTGATTTGCACCTGCTACAGAGCTGGCAGTGGTATGCTTGATTTAAAAAAGAAAATAATTGTGGTTGTAGTGTAAAATCAGCTTAGTTTTGGATTAGAGAAGCTTTCAGCATTTCAGCCACTCTGGAGGTTGCATGCACCACATGTTTGTGAAGTTGAAGGCTTCACACACACAAACTTCTTTCCTGTCTTTCAGGTGAATCGGTATGTTCATCTGCTTCAGTGGCTGTTTTGGAAAATTCTCAGACTTCTCCCTAAGTGTTTTTCTGCATTATTTATTTTGAAAGCAGGGGTTTTAAAAAGAATTCTTACTAGACCCATTTGACCCCATACCCTGTCCTTGAGTTTAAGTCATTCAAGTCTAATTCTGTGAAATCAGGTAGGAATATGAATATTGTGAGACATTGGATATCGTTGTCTAATTAAGTTGCAGTTTGAAATCTTCCAAAAGATAATGTTTTCCCCCCAGATTAGCTCCTCAAAAACTGGTTTATTATCTTGTGCAGGGAATGTAATATGAGCCCCTGTATTCTGTGATCCCAAGGTAATATTTTTATAGAGAGAGGAGAGGGGTCTTCTCTCTCCTCTCTCTTTGCCTGTTATAACCCACCATTATTTTTTTTCTATATGCAGCTGAGGAGTCAGAGATGCTGCTGCTAAGACAACATCAGTTGTTCCTGGGGTGCAGGCATATGTGTAGACAGAATACATTCAGCACACCATGCTGAGGGTTACTTAAAACATCCCTGTAATGCAGCTGATTTACATTGGCCCAGGGGAAGAGGTGAACTGGAATCATGAGGAAGCTCTTAAACTTAACCATGTCTTGTTCAAGGCAGAGAAAAATATCCATCCCATCAGATAGGAGAGTGGTGGTTCAACTCCTCCAGCTTTTTAAGAAGGCAAAAACAATGCACTGAATATTTACATGGAATCCCCTTAAGGACATCTGTCATGCTGGAGATTAAACTAAAAGTCTCTCCCCAGTTTAATGTTATGCCTTCAGGCAGTCTAAACCCAATAGATTTAGTTACTCTGCTCCAGATCCTAGATTACTAGCACCAGCAGTTTTTATTCTCGCCCTTATTTTCCAGAAGCATAGAACCTTTGCTTGTAAATGACTGGCTTTGTGTGGGTTTTCTAGGTCACTTCCACTTAAATTTTGGAGCCTGGCTCTATCCTGGATTTGTGGTTAGTGTTTTTTACATTAACCTCTAGCAGCCACGCTTTTCTTGCTTCTATCTCCATGTGGTGCATTAGGCAAGTTATTGAACTAATTTCCTCCCCTTCATTGTGGCACACATCATAGGAGCTACGTTTCCATGCATCACCTTTATCCAGAAATTTGCTTTGCCTTTAGGACTTGAACTCCAGCTACCACCAAAAAAAAAACCAAAAAACCCAAAGCACCGAACAACAAAACCCCATCAAAACAACCCCAAAAAACCCAAACCCTATCCCCCAAGGAAAACAACAACAACAACAGTCAAACAAAAACCCCTAAAAAGCTGGGCAAAGAGCAGAGAGGAAAGCAACTATTTGAATATTATTATTTTGACTTCTAAAACCAAGTTTGCTTTCCTTACTCACTCCTGCTGTTCTGCCACCACTGAGTCTACTTGCTGTCTGCAGCAGAGACTCATTCTGCTTGCTTGTTTGTTCACTGTGTGGGCCTGAATGTGGAAAGCTTGGCCACAGCATTTGAAAATACATGTTAATTTGTGGAAGAAGAGAGGATTCCTTTGAAGGAGGAAGCTACAGAGGTTCAGAGGTTTCTCCAGCAGTGGCATCGCCTGGCTGGTTGACTTTACAGCCATAGATGTGTCTCCATTAATGTAATTGAAGGAATACAAACAAAATATATTTAGGACACCTTCTGCAGGATGAAATTTCCAGTTTTCAGTTTTCACCAGTTGGTTACAAATAAGCCAGAATTGAACAGTAACTCTGTCACCAATGTCAAAATTCCCCCCACTAGAAGGAGAGGGTTTTCATCAGGAGCCTGTTGGCAGGTGTTTCACAGAGAGCAAAGGATTATCTCCTGAAAGTGACCATTTATAAATCCAGCTTTACTCGTTAGATGTAAAGTTCAGTATTCTGCCAGCAACTTTCACATTTGTGAGCTGAATGTCCCATCTTGTGGCAACTCCTGCATTCTACAGTGTTCAAATTGCCCATGTATCTTTAAGGCAATCCCAATAAGTGAGACAAGTGTGACCCCCCCTCTCTCTCACTGTTTATCCTTGATGCTTTTAAGATACTGTATATTTGCAAATCCGATGCATTACTTTGCAGTTCCTGTGCATGTTGCTAAGTCCACAAGTCTTAGATTGGACACAACAATCTCAGATCAGGCTTGCCAAGTTAATTACTTGACTTCAGTCATTAATAATGACAGATGAACATTGCTCATAACCTGTCTTCCAAGATGCTTCCAAATGAGCAGCCCCTGGTCAGTGTTACGGCTCTGTCATTCTTTCCCCTTGCTGTCTGGTTAAACTATGAAACTTGAACCTCATCAGGCAAGCACAGAATTTGCTGGGGGACTTGAAACACCTCGTTAGCTATATAAGGGCTTTCAAGGCTCTTAACAGATTTCTCCATTAAACTCATAAATTTCTCCATAAATTCCATTTTATATTTGAATCCTAGTCAGTACCACCAACTGTGGCATCATCAAGGAATAAATTAAGACTGCTAGGAGGCTCTCCTTGCCAGTGCTTCCTATTAAAGCTCAGATGAACTGGCTTCCAGTAGGTTAGGTGCTCATATGCAGATCTCCATTCAGCATGTCCAGAACCTCTCTCTTGCATTCTGGCCATATTTCAAGGGGGGGCAGGTGAATTCTGTTGGTTCAGCTGTCCCCACACATCTGAAGGGCCCTGTCCTCCCGTCATTTTCCTGCACAATGCTATAGTGTGGCTGATTATACTGCTGTCCACAGCATGTATGCATTAACGTCAGAATGGTTAAACTGCATTGGGTTTGGGTTAAAATGAAAACAGCAGCAGCAAAGCTGTGCATGATGA
This sequence comes from Urocynchramus pylzowi, assembly GCA_013397555.1. NCBI lineage: Eukaryota > Metazoa > Chordata > Aves > Passeriformes > Fringillidae > Urocynchramus > Urocynchramus pylzowi. Next base: position 127,435 of record VZRH01001142.1, on the reverse strand, counting down.
CTCTTCCTGAATGAGCACCCAGAAACCACCCAAAACTAGAGCATGAAAGCAGCCACTGGGAGTCTGTCCAGTGCAGAGACCAGAGGAAAGGCTTCAGGGGTGAAAACGCTGTCCATGTGATTCATGCCAGAGGATCCTGGGCTACTGCCTCCATGAAGGTTGTGATCACAGAACTATGAGGACATGTGATCATGCATAAAGGATGAACAGAACGGCCTGGTTCTGCAGGCCTTTTACCTGGATGGTGGGTCCTTCTCTGCATGAGCTATGTGTTGGATAGAAGGACAAACTCAACCTACTTTTCACCTCTCAATTGTTTATAAATTGCACAGAAACAAAGTTTGGTATGTTTAGCAAGAAGGAAACAGAAGTATAAGGATAATGAGAGTGATGTCCCCCTCACGGATATCAGCCCACAGAGCTTGTGGGCTGCTTAGGGGAAGAATAAGGTATCTTTTAAGATATATATCAGGACAGCTGCACTCAGCCCCCTCATCCTTTCCAGTCTGGTGGTTTGTTGTTTTGTTTTGTTTTTTTTTTTGTTGGTTTTTTTGTTTTTTTTTTTTTTGTTTTTTGTTTTTTGTTTTTTGTTTTTTTGTTTCCACACTAATATTTTAATCTTCAAATTCTCCTGTGGCAAGGCATTCCCCAGTTCAGCTAAGCCCTGTCACAGCACTGCAGCTCCAGATACACCTGACAGCTCTGAAGGATCTCTGGCTTTTGGGGAGGGCTGTACTTCTGGGGCACCTACATTTCCCAGGTGTGGCCAAGGGAAAGGGTCCAAGTTATAAGGACCTAGCCTTGAGAGCAAAGGTAAGGTCTTAAATTTGTAACTGGAAGCTGATGATGCTCAGCTAAGGGTCTCAAAACTAAAAAGCTGTGACAAGAAGTCTTGACAACTAAAGAGGGATAATTCAGTGGTCCTGAATTGAGAGAAATGCAAACATGGTGCTACATCAGAAACGAGCTGTGTAAATTCCTTGTGGGGATGAGGGTGGCCCTCACCAAATCTGCTTGTATGAACTGTGGAATTTATTCTGTGTGACACAAAAAGACATGGACAGTATTTTAAGGAGGGAAAGAAAAATTTCAAGGGTTGGAGCCTGCATTTAAACTCAGCCTGCAGGAACAGTTTACATAACCAAAGCTGTGACTGTGCCATTAAGGTGGCCCCTCATGAGTTCATCCATTTCTAATTATAAAGCCACATTATTACACCCTGTGGAAATATCAGATACAGAATAGGAACCCAAGAGCAGTCCTAGAGGTTTCAGTCTTCCCAGTTAGGTATTTCCTTGTTCTGGAATTCTTAAGAGAATGAGTCAGATAAACAGAAAGGACCCGGCTCTGAATTAAACTCTGTAGCTCTCAAAGTTACGGTGCTTTCATTTCTCTCTTCCTTTCCAATTACGCTAAGATTTTTTTTTTTTTTCTTCATTTGAGAAAGATTTAAATGCACCAAAGAAGCACTATTTTCAAATTCCAGTAGGTGATTTCAAAACCTCATTAGGAACAGCCAAGATGTGGAGAGCATCGTGCATTCACGCGAGGGGTCCGGATCACAACTCAGTGCAAATCTGCAGAGCTTCTGTGAGTTTGGGAGCGCTGCAGATTTGCACCAGCTGGACGTGCAGACTTGCCTTTCCACTAGCACATATGCTAACCCTGGCAGAGAACTGAAGCCCAGATTGTGAACTGCTTCCTCACAAGGATGAGCAGCTACTCGTAAGCAGTTAAATTGACTTCACTGGGCCTCTTAGGTGAAGAGCTCCTTACTGGGGAGAGTGCAGGGTTCACAATGCAGCCCTTAATTTTTATCCTCTAAATAGCTGCTGGGTTTGCTCAGTGCTGTGAATGATCATCACTTTGCAATGGATGAGAGTGGATGATGAGATCTGAGACTAAAGGAATCGATACCTGCTAACACAAAAAAGAGAAAGAAAAATTCCTTTTACCTCAATTCTATTACCTCTCTTTAAAGAGATGTTCCTTCAGCTACACAGCAGCAAAAGCAGATATGTGGTTCTGTTTCACCAAGCCATCAAACATTATAAAAGTCAGTTATATAAACATTTGAAGCTGGTGACATTTGATTCCAGGACTGTGTGGGCAGCCTCCTTTACAGCCGAGTTTTCTAAAGAGGCAATCCAGTTTTCCAGGTAATTAAAAATGTTTGCACAGGCTAGTAGATTTATCTTTTGAAACCATTTTAGCACTAGTGCTCTCCAGAGTGGTATCAGTTGACACAGTGCATAATCTAGAAGAGACTAATTGCTGCATGATTTCTAATTTTTCTGCAGTCATGTAAATGAGCTGGAGCCTGCGCAGGTGGAGCCTATTAGAGTGAATGATTTTGCTCTCATGTTGTTATCTTCATTTGCTGTTGTCTTATCAACTCAGAGTAGGGAATCTGCTGTCATGAAAAGCAGGCGAGGGAACAATGTCTGACTGAAAAGTCTTGTTTCATTATTTTTTAATTCATACAGTACTACCTGCCTAATGCAGTTTTCTGATTACCATGAGAGGCAGCCAGTAATGCAGTTTTATTCAAATAAGGGAAGCACTGCTTTAATTTAAGTTAAGAAATCATCCACATTTCTTACCAGGCAACAAGGATTGTGATTCAATAATACATGAATTTAATAATGCATAATGGTAGACTTTTCAGGTACTAAATAGCAAGATCAGAATGAATTAGTATGCTATGTTGTTCTACGGGAGTCCATCTCCTTTGCGCGTGTGCTCTTCCTCTGTCCCTGTTTTGCTTTTCCTTGAGCTGTTTCCCTAAGAGATAGGATAAACAAAGTGAGTTTTAGTTCCTGAAACCCTCATTACAGATCTCCTAAAACCCTTTTAGGCTGTGTAGGAAAGGCTAATAAGATACTGTGTGCAGCTATCCCATGCTATGCAGAAACTCAGACCTACAGCAAGAAAGTCAAGTAATGCAGTTTTCCATGAAGGAAGTCCTCAGGAGACCTGAACACTAGGACACTGCTGTGGCTCCTCTTAGGTGATCATCCCAAGATATAAGTGCTCTTCTATAGGTTATAGGTTTGGTGCTTGTTCCAAGCCTAAATAAACTCATAGCTTTGTGCCATTGTTATCTGTTAATATGAGAAGGTGTTCTCTTTCCTTTAGCTCCTACCCCCGTGGGTTTCAGATAGCAATCACACTTTTATTGTGTGATGACACTATGCAACTCTACTCAAGTTAATTTAAATTGATCTGCCTTGGGTATTAATAATATTACATGCAGGTTTCGTGAGCCTTTTAAAGTCTCTAGATAATGGGGAGATGCAAGATGAGAGGAGAATCTGTATTTACATCTAACTCGTGTGGCTCAGTAAGGACACTAATCCCTCAGGGATTCCCCCTCCATTCTTTTGCACCTGAAGCTGGCAGGACTTTCTCCCTCTCACAGTTAGGACAGTCCTTGACCTCCACTTCCATTCATCAGTTATGACCTCCAACAAGCTGTCTGTTCACACAGACCTCCTGAGCATCTACTCTTTTGTGCTCCTTGAAAAAGGAGGCACAAGATCCTAGCAAGAATACGAAGTGGGGGTACACCTTCTCACTCAGATTATACTATTTTGTGGTCCTTGTCTTCATGTGTCTTCCCCTTAAAGACACTGCCCCCAGTTCCTCACCAGCTCAATGCCTCTGTCTCACCCAGGTTGCCTCTTGGAAGGGTTTTCGATTGCATTATTTTGCATTTTTTGACAGCCTTCAGTTCAGTGTGTCCTGCATTCCAGCTGGCTGGCTTTGCTGGTAGCTGTCTTTGTTTTAGGTGAGAGGGATGTTGTCACCACATGAGCACCCAGACCTGGACTCATCTGGAGGGCTGGCTGTTCAAGAAAAGAATTTTCTGTAAGAGCACATAAGCAAGTGTGGAGCAAGGAGGGGGAAAAATAAGAACCGTGGTCCCCATTCTGCTCTCATCAAAAGGGTATGTTAAACTCAGTTTCCATTCTGCAGCCCTCAAAAATGTTTCCTCAGTGCAATCCCATTGGTTTAAATAGACTTATTCCTGATTCACACTGTCCTCATATGTTTATAATAAAAATTCTTACAAGTGTCATTAATACCCTGCAGATTATTCAAACTGAAATATTTTTTCAGAACAAATTCAACTTTCATCATTTATACTTTTCGTACAGTCCTTGCATTTCACTCATCACAAGCAATAAAAACTTACTGATCAGTTTCACTTTTATTTACAATCCAATTAATTCCCTGGCACAACGACATCCTGTTTAGGTTCATGACATTGGAATCAATTGGTCTGAATTTTTTTTTTTTAAAGCAGACTAGTGCCATTACTATTTTTGCCTTTTTATTTTTTGCTTTTTTAAAAGTTGATTGTCTCCTTTTATTGGCAGTTTAGGAAATAAAACATTTGTATTCCTTAATAGCATTCCTCCTAATTCTAAAATGCCTCTGGGAAAGCTCTGATTAACTGTACTACATTCAAATGTAGAATTATCTAATTACTGTTCCCATACCAAGACTTCCAGAGGACAGGATTATTTTGGTTTTTTTTAGCTCCTTTGTGTTTGAAGAGTGCTTCTGTGTAACATCTGTGTGTACATGCCACATAGAGATATGCCCTACACATAGTGTGTAGGGCAGGGTGCACACATAAAACAAATACATAGGTGAAGAACTACAAAAGGTGATATTTTCTTGCTTTTTTATCTAGGCTCTTTTGCTTAGTATTACTTTTCTTTTCAGCAACAAATTTTGTTTGTCCTCTGTGGACAGAAGCTTGCTTGAGGTTGTAAAATAGATTTCCTCTCACATTGTCCTGTTCACTAAACCTTTTGTTCCATTGTGGAATCTGTGGAAGCCTTCTCTGGGGACAAAGCTGGAGTGTGGAATTCATTACGTATTGCTCAGTGCTCCATGTGAAGCACTCCTCTGGATTCCTTCGATACAAAAACGTGCTTTATACCATTGCAGGGGCTTTTGAAAATTTTGAAGTAAATCCAGCTCAGAGCTGGTATATCAATGGCAAATCCTCTTAGCTCTGGTTACAGGAGATCAGGATGTTATTTCAGCATTCATATTTGGGAGCTGTTCCATTAACACCTACAACAGTAGATGAGGATATATATTTGGCTGCTGTTTAGGAGGATCTGTTTGATGACTTATCCTGACGACAGGGTTTCAAATTCTGTTCTTACTTGCAGCTATGTATCTCCAAGAAGGTTGCTAGTTTAATATTTCCAGCATACCATCATCTCTCTGCCAAGGCAGGGACACTTAGCTCAAAGGAGGCACTCAGTGTCTTAAATCATTGGTGCCATATCCTGCTAACATCCTCGTATCCCTAAAATGTCCTTTTTCAGAGGGGCAGCCTTTAGATGTGTTTTTATTGCAGGGACTAGTCCTGCTCATTAGCACCAACCCATGCAGTGCCATGTGGCCCTTTCCCTTTCCCAGTCAGCTCATGGTCAAGTAGTCCTTTTCCTAGGGCACTGTTCACAGGGAAAGATGTGAGTAGGGTTTCAGAGCCACCCTTCCTTCCTGTTTTGTACCAAGGGTTTGCAGGGTGGCCTCTAAGCGAAGAGCTGCTCAGCTGCTGTTAGGCTCAGGGATGTGGGCAGTGGAGGGGTAACTTGGAAACCACCAAGGAAATGAGTGGTACAAATGACATGAACAGAGATACAGCTCATGAGTAGAGGGACCCAGAGCAATGGTTTTCCCTGGGAAACCCTGTTTAGAGGATTGTCAAAGCTGAATTATGTCAGTGCTGAAAATGGTATTTCATATTTTCTCCCAGTGTGTAGGGAATGTCGGACAACTTTCCAGGCATTTTAGTTATAGCTCAGCAGTGAGTTTAAATAGATTAATATTTATCAACTTGTCATTCTTTCCCACTGCCACTGTCCTCCATCAGCTCATCTAAAAGTCTTGAAGGGCATGGAAATTTCAGCTGATTTCAAAGCTGGCTTGGTGGTGGGGTGCAAGTTCTTGGGGTCTGCACTGAGCTTTCCAAAGGTCTGTGTTCTGGGTGGCAGCAGAGATGGGAATCACTTATCTGTGTGTCTAAGCCACTTGTGGTATGCAGTGATGGAAATAGTTTTTACTAGGGTGATATTTGGCCAAGTAACAATATTACAGAGCAGAAGCTGTGGCAGGGGATAATGTTGCTTGTGTGATTTATATCACACAAAGCAACATTATATACTTGTNATATATATATACACACACTTTAACCACTTCTTAAATATGAGCATTCTCTTTTTAAACACCCAAAATAATATGTAGTTTAATTGAAGCTGCTATGTTCCTGGTTTTCTTGAGAAAAATTTCCCATGTTTTATATCAGAGCTTCCCTAATGAACTGACATTCGGTCCTCATTGTCAGCTCGTCCTTCTTCTCTAACCATGACTCCTCTGATATTTAATGTTTTGCATTTGCTTTCATTATTCCCTTGATCTTGCAATTCCTGAAGGCATGCATTCAAAGGAAATCCTGAGTTTTCCCTTAAAGAGCTAGGCCTTCTGTCTATGGAAAGGACTGTGAAGATGTGGCCATTAGAGAGTATCACATCCATGAAGTCATAAAAATATGAGTTTTGAAGTAGAATATTTTAAGTATATCATTCATTCTCAGCTTATCCTATGACTTCTGGGTGACTGTCCTATGATTCTGAGATGCAAGAGGCTGCAAGTTTGGTTTCTTGTGTGTGTGTGTTAGGGAATGGACAGTGAAACTCAAAGTACTCATTATTTTGAAAGGGCTTAAGCACAAGTGGTTTGAAGTTTTCTGGTTTTGTATTCTAAAGGAGCTTAATCAGTGTCATTAAAATGCAAAGGGTTGTTTCATTGAGCTTTGAAAGTGGGAGCTGTCATGAATTGTGTTTATTACTGTAGGGCATTTGAGGTCAACACAGACATCCTTTGCTGCATGAACGTGGAGCCGTAGGTGTCTCTTGTCTTCAGAGATGTTCCAGTGGAAACAGGAGAGGGAGCACAGTCAGGGTGGTTGGAAGATACCCTCAGGGAGCAGCATGAGGCCCTTTCAATTCCCCACTGTGGGGGAATGTGCTGGATTTTGTGAAAAAGAGGTCAGTTTGTCTACAAGGGAAAAGGTGACAGAGGAGAGGGCAGAAGAAAAGAAGGCATAAGGTGGAGGTGAAGATAGGATGCAGTCAAACAGCTTTGGAGGGGGAAGGAGTATTTGGAGGATGTTTCTGTGTGCCCAGAAGCCTCTCTCTTGGCAGTGTCTACAGTTGCTCTGTGAGGTTTCTTCTCTGGAATTAACCTTCTGGAGGAGAGGGGCCCCATCTGGAGCTTGTCTCTGGGACTTTTCTGAATCTGTGGGGACAATTAGGCTGTTTGTCTGGGTTTCGGTATTCACTTTCCTAATATATATTTTCTCTGCACCTGTTAATTCTTCTCCTTTTCATCCATTAGTGTCTCAGCAGTGAAATTATGTGGTCATGAGCTTCTCCTGTCTCAGGTGCTCCTTGGGTACACTAGGAGTATTCTGGAACAACTTAAAGGATAAAGCAGTCTGGAAGAAGGATGAAGCAGAGCATTATAAAATCAGTGTTAGCAATCTTTTTAAAAGACGAAGTTGTACAAGGTTTGAGTGACAAGATTCCTTCTTGCAGCACAAGTCTCCATTTTATAATTTGATCTCCAGATGGCTGTGATTATTCTCAATCTGGAAAAAGTATATTAATGAAGAATTTAGGTTTTTAAATTGCATGTGATATGAACTCTTTTTTAATTGAAACAATCCATTTTCTTTTCATTTTGTTTAACAATAAATTCAGGAGGGAATTGTAGCAGAAAGGATTGCTGTCATAATCTCAGCTTGTTAGCTGCAACATTTGGAAATGCAGGGCAACTTTTTTTCTTTAAATATCCAGGTAAAAAAGAGAAAGACTTCCTGAAGCAAAGTTTGTGCTTTGAAGGTCAGAGCACAAACTCCATGCTGGGAGAATTAAACAGTCCTCCATTAGAAGAAGACTCTTTTGTACTGTGTGTAAATAGTTGCAGGAAAGTGAAAACCAGGAATACCGGTGTATTGAGGCACATACTGGACAAGCAGAGACTCTCCTCTCCTGGCATCAAGGGAGAGGAAGCCACAGGAAGGAGGCTGGCCTGTTTAGATAGGAGGGGACAAAAAAAGAACAAGAGTGATTACTCTAAATTTAGAATTCCTTTTCCCTTCTAATGAAGTAGACTATCTCTTACTTCTTTTTTTTTATTCTTTTGTGTGGCTGGTACTTGCTTGATTTTTGTGCCTCCTAGCTCCGTCTTCTTGGGAGACAAGATGAGAGAATATGAATTGCCCAGCTCTGTCTTGTTCTTCCTCTCAGCATCTGCTCTAACAAGCCATCCAGAGGGTCCTTCTTTTCCATCTGGCAAGTCACAAAGCTTCTCTGTGGCAAGGCAGGCCCAGTGTCCTGTTCTAACTGCTGCAACTCTGCATTTTCTGTCAAATTTGTCAGGGCTTGCATGCACCATGCTCCTCAGCCAGCATCCTCAATGCAAGATGGACTTCTTTTAGGGAGGAAATTCTGTATCATAGCACATCACCCTTCTATCTAGGAGAAACAAGACTTTCGGTTTCTTGTTACATTTTGTATTTCAGGTGGAAAGAAAGACAAAATCATGTTATGCACATGTTCTTTCCATAAGTGATAATGATGGTGGATTTAAAAATCTCATTTAAAAACTTCTCCTCTCTCTAGACACCTCCTTTCTGATGAGACTGAATGTCAGAACACCACATTTACTGTTTGTTAGGGCAGTACTACCCCCCAGACAGCTTCAGGAGTTGTGCTTAAGGGACTCAGAGGTAAAGGTTCTTTCTGGCTTTTACAAAAAGCAATCCAGCCAGTCCTGTAGGTCAGCCAGTCATCAGGAGCAGAATGACTGTGCAGGTCCAGGAGATAAAAAATTAGTTCCACAACATGGAAACACATGGCTGCTCTTGCAATGGCAATGGATCTGCCTGGAAATGTAACAACTCGTAAGACATGTAACTGAAATTGTATTGTTCAAGAGTGGAACAAATTAATTAGGCTAAATGGAGACTTTGGCTGTCATGACTCCAGTGAGAGAATTCGCAGGCTTCCTTTCTCCAGCAGCTTTCCTGCTTCTGCCTGTGTGGACTTTTCTGTGAATTTTTTGCTCTCTGCCTCCTCATTGAAGCCCAGCCTGTCCCCCAGCCCCAAGAGCAAAGGGGCTCCTGGGACTATTCTTCCCTGGATGAAGGACTAGCACCCAGCGGTGAGGAGGAGCTGAAGTCGAGGATGTGCCTTTCCAACCTCTGTGATTACTCACAGAGTCACAGTTTCACCTCCCCGCTGAACTTAATCCCTCCTTTAAGGTCTTTTCAAGCTATTCTTGCTGTGCTGCTCCCTCTTCCATCCCTGCAGTGAGAGGGATGCCATGAACAACCTGCAAATAGCATGGCTCTGGAGGGGGGAGAGACCCTCTTAGTTGCTTTCAGGAGCAGAGCTGAGTTTCACTCAGCTCCTGTGCTGTGCTGACTGTGATTCTGATGATTTCCTCATGTTAAATTGCCAGGTGGTTGGAGGAATATTGGCTATGCTGCTTTTTCATTTTTTTTAAATTATTATTTTAAGTTTCTGACTCTTTTGCAAACAGGAATGTATCAAGGGAAGATGAAGGATGTGAAGAAGTAGCACCATTGAGATTAAAGGGACCAAATTTTACCAGCAATCACAGCAAATATCTGACTTGCTTAAGTGAAGCCAATTACTGTATTATTGCCTCCTTTTGCACTATGCACAGTAGGGATGTCACTGGATAATGGTTTGCATGTAGAGTTAATCACTTTGATGCATTTCTGACTGATCCCAGCAAATTATGTTTTGGTTCCACTATATTAAACACAAGAGCAGGGGATTATCATTAATAAATCTAAGGCACAGCATGCATAAATCTTGAATAAATCAAATATCAATTACATAGGCAGTATCTGCTGACATCTGCTTTCATCAAATAATATATTTGAAATAGATTTTATTCCACTTTGTTGGAGTCAAAGGAATGTTAGATTGGTGTGCAAAGACCCTTACTCTAAAGAGCGGGGTTATGTAGGAGTGCTATTGCTTGCTGAGCAACATAAAACAGTTCTTTTTTTATTATTGCCTTTCATTTTTAGACATAAATAGCACATTGGTTTCATAGAGTAGTTCACACAGTAAAGGAAGGACTTGTACCTTTTGGGAGAAGCTCTTCTGTACGTTGCCTTTTCAAGTATTTTATGAGGGTTTGTTCTGATGAGGCTGCCATGTACTTGCAACCTTTTCAAGTCACAGCTGGCTGGGTGGGCTGAATCTGGCCTGGGATTTCCCTGTGGGTTGTGACAGGTGGAAAGAAAGTTAGTTAATGCCTGATTTCAAGGGAATTACAGAAGGGGAGGATTAGATGTGGGCAGAGCTCAGTAGCTGTGGGTGTTGGAAGGCCCGTGGGCAGGGTGAGTATTTATCTCTGAACACATCATCTCCCTGCCAGGGGCAGGTGGGTGTTTCTCTGGCTTGTGGGAACACGCAAAGCAGGAGTTTAAGGCGATGGTGAGTCCTCTTCAGCTCTCCTTCCTCTTCCTGGTTGCAGAAGTGACTCCCTCTATTGTGAGCCCTCCCTGCCTCCCTCCCCTGACTCTGAAGGTAGATGGGACCGAGTCTGCACCCGTTCCTGTTCCTGTATTGCCCCAGGGTGAGGAAGGGCTCCTCCTGCCTCCCTCCCATGGCTGAGCCACTCCTCCAACAGGGCACGAGGAGCAAGTCAGCAATATGATGTTGACATATCAGTGCAGTGTCTCCAAACATTTTGTCTTTCCCTTTACTCTCCTTTTCTTATCAACTACCTCTTCACCTGATTTCCAGATTAAGGGAGACTGATGTGGTCACCAGTGACAGGGAGTGGCATAAAGTTGGGTCGGGAGATTTACATTGGATAATAGGAAAGGGTTTTTCACCAGAAGGTGGCTGGGCACTGGAACAGGATCCCCAGGGAAGATGTCACAGCACCAAGCCTGACAGAGCTCAAGAAGTGTTTGGACAGTGTTCTCAGGCACAGGGTGTCCTGTGCAGGGCCAGGAGCTGGGCTTGATGATCCTGATGGGTCCCTTCCAACTCAGCATTTTCTGTGATTCTGTGACTATGAGCCCCCCATAACGTGAGAGCACACTCTCCTCTTGAAGAGAAAAACTAAACAAGATTAAACAAGTGTGCTCTGAGCACTTCCATTTCCATCTCTTCTCAGCCTGCTGAAGTCCCAGCTTGGCCTCAGCTCCATGGAGGCACTTCAGATGTTGGAAATGCTGCTTGATGATGAGGCCAGTGGATCTTCAAGTTCATTTTGTGGGCTCTCTGGATAGAAAAAAAATCATCTGAAGACCCTGGGGACATACCAGAATCTTCTCCAGGGTTTTCTATAATACAATTAAACTTACACACAGATGTTTTCAAATATGTGCATACACCATATTAAGTTTGAGTACATGTTGGTGGATTTAGTTTTTTAATGTTGGTTCACCATTTGTACAGTGTGCTTCTTTGTGAACTACATTATTTCTTTTCTGTCTGGACATCTGTTGAGTGTGTTAATTCTCAGAAAATGTGCAGATATCAAAACTATATTATGTGATCACCAAGCCAGAAGGAAAATAATAGATTTTCTCAGTTGTTTTTTTTTTTGTTAAGATCTGTCAGCCTCTAAATTAGTAATTTCATCAACTATAAAATACTTTATCTTATGCATTCACAGAAGTTAAAAAGTTTCTATCCTATAGATTTGTGTATTTAAATACAACCTGCTTTCTATTCTCTTGTGCATAATCCTGAAAGGCACTGGGAGCCTTGTCCAATTTGCAGCCAGTGCAAATCTTTACCCTGATTCCTGCAGTAACACCAGCAGGTCTGTGGACAACACAGCACTAAGAGTGTGGAAAGTTAAGTTTATGTGTGAAGAATTTATAGGAGTACTGTCCCTTGGGAAATGTTTTGAAAATATCTGACACTTGATATAATCTACTGCATTCCAAATGCAAGAAAAAAAAAAACCAACAACCTCTTTAGAAGTGTTTTTCTGAGCCCCAGGGATGTCCTCTGGCAGAGATGGTCCAGCTGTATCCAGAGAAGGAGGGACTCCACTGCAACTAGGAAAAATAAATACAATAAAATGAAAAGCGACATACCTGCTGCTTTTGTTTCTGTGGTGGGAATATTTAAGATGTTAGGCAAGCACATTTCAGGCTTGTGTTCAAGTCTGATTCCTTTCTTAGAAGAGAATAAATTATAATTTAAAGCTTTAAATTCTCTTCCCATCTGCCTGGTATGATTCCTGTTGCCTTCTGTGGACATTATACCTGTGCAATAGGAAACAGTTTCTTGTTCCCCCTTTCAATTTCACAAGTCTTATTACTGCTGTCAGGTATAATGATCTGAACCTGGGGGTGACAGTATGGATTGGCAGTGATGCAACCTTGTCTTATCCATGCCCTATTGCAGAAGGAGTTGTAGTTTGCTTGAAAATAGGCAGTGTTCAAGAGGGCAAGTTTGCCCTCTTTTACTTTTTTTTTTGTTTACTTTATTTTGGTTTTTTTGTTTTATTTTGTTTGGGTTTTGGCTTGTTTGTTTGTTTGTTTGTTGTTTTTTTACAGCTTTTAAGAAATGTCAGAGTAAGAACTGGTTTGTAAGGCAGAGATCTTCTATCTGAGGAAGGGATCCAGAAAGTTGAAAGAGATGTTGCTCTGATTCTAGGAAAACTGGGCCTGGCCCATGCCACTGCATTTTTTTTTTTTTTTTTTTGTCTTGCTGGAGTTTCATCACCAACCACAGGCTACTAGTCTGGAATGCATCAGAGTTTCAAGCTCAGTCACAACGTTGGAAGATGCAAAACGGGGAGGTGAAGGAAAAAGTGGAGGCAAGTACAAAATGCTGTTTCCAACTCCATGAGATAGATGAGAGCAGCCAGAACTGCCAGCAAGGAGAACATTGCCCACTGCTGCTGGGCTTCATGTCTCCAGGACAGCCCCACAAGTGTGCCAAAGTACAGAAATGTGGATAAGTAGATAGAACATGAGAAGAAGCTGAATGGAACATTCCATACAGCCTGTCCTTCAGGCTGATCCCAGCCTTCCTGTGCCCACACCGGCCCATGGGGTCTTGACCTCCCCTTTGACACAACCTGCAGTCCCACCACCACCATTTTCATAGATATGACAAAAGTAGTAAAAAAGTCCCCTGCTTGTCACATGAAGCAGCTTAGTTTAAGGAGAAACCTTGCCTAAATGAGCTCTCCCAGGAGATTGTGTGTAATTTGAGTTGAAAGGAAAAGAAATACACAGGAATTATGCAAGATAGTGGGAGATTAAAAATACTGCCATTTTCCTGACCTTGCTTCTTTTTCTGTTGGTTTAATTGGTATCTAACAATTATTTAAAGTGGCTAGCAACTATAATGCAAGTATTTACAGTCATTAGCAACTCCTCACGTTGGAAAATAAGCCTGTTGAGTATTAAATTAAGTCAGACTGCTTAATTAATACCATCTCATGGTTGTCCTGAAGAAATTTCCCTACCTGCAGGTCTACATGGATGGCAGAGTACACGCTCATAAGCTGATCTGTGGGCTTTGAACCAAGCTGGCATGACATGTTACTGAGAGATTTGTGTAGGGCAGGCAGTTTGCAAGGCCTTACTTCAGCAATGATGAATGTGGCAGGCTTCCCAGATCTTTTATATTTATTTATTTATGTGTACAGAAACATATATAATCTGCCTTTTAGTTAATTAGCTAATGTTTGTAAAGTGCTTTGAGGATTAAGTGCTATGTAAGTGCTAATTATTATTATTATTATCTCTCAGTATGTCTTAGTAGACAAGGTCAACCAAGAAGACACCGAAGAACATTTCTGCTAATGGAGGCTGGATAGACTTTTTGCTCTTAATTTTTCTTCCCTGCCCCCTTCCCTGTGACAGAAGATGGTGTCAGGCAGTAGGAAGGACCTCCTTAATGATGCAGTTTGGTGGAACCCTGGGCTAAGTTGCTGGGGAGCCCAGAACGTGTCTGCTAGTGGGCATCCTTAGGAACAGGACAGACAAACTCTGTCAGGGAGGACAGACGTGTGGCTAGTCCTACCTGAAAGGAGCATGGTGTGCATGGTGGTTACTGGAAGTCCCTCCAAGCTGTGGGATATGGTGGCTGCCTTCCACAGACTGTTGGTGTGGGGCTGTCCTGGATCCATGCCAGTTGAAATGCCCATAAGCTGAACATGCAAGGCATGGAAAGGGTTGTAAAGTATTGGAACACATTGCTCAGGGAAGTGGTGGAGTCACCATCCTTGGGAGTGCTTGGAAACGTGTGAATATGGAGTCTGAAGACACGGTTTAGTAGTGAACATGGAAATGGTGCTTGGTTGATGGTTGGACCTGATGATCTTAAAGGTCTTTTCTGACCTTAATGACTCCATGATTCTAAAATGTGCAGGTGTCTACCAGGAAAACTCCCCACAGAGGTGTTGAGGTTTTGCTTGCAATCCTTTTAAAAAACTACATGAGGAGGTAGCACTGTTTCATTGCCCAGCACCCCCTCTGTGGAGTGTTATCCCTCCCAGAGAAAAGCAGGCAGAATTTCTACCCCTGGACCTCCAGATCTTGCAGCCATGCAGGAACACAAGCTGACTTTTGCATTTGACACAGATTAATAATCTGTTTAGCACTGCTTTGCTGTGTTTGTTTGGGGACAGCGAGAGGCCAGGTGCCAGCAAAGAAATCCTTTGCTGCCTGGCACAGATTGCTCCTCTCTGCTTTTACCTTTCACCAAGTGGAGTTTTCCCTTTTTGCTTCTCCCTGGCTTGATACCGTGTGACTGTTAGGTGCAGTAAGAGTGATGCAGTGTGTATGCAGAGTGCCTTTCAGTCTCCTTTATGATGTGCAGACATTAAATAGCCCTCATAAAATCTTTTCATGCAGAATGAATGTTTTTTATTTAATACTCACACATCAATATATTTAGAGAGGTCTATGTGTATGTATCTGCCCCAAAGAAAGGAGAAACAAACCAATACAATGAAAGGTTAAAGGCAAGCCTCAGAAACCTCACCGGGCATCAGGCTCCATAACTTCTGATCGGATGTTTTCCATGAGAACAGCAAAGCAAATCACGTTTCTTTATTTCTAGGCATCTGACTAAGATTTAATTGCTCTTAAATGTTTATTTCTACACTTGCACGAAGGTACCTCCATGGTAACATAGGTGTATGATGTTGTCATTTGATGTGGTATTTGGTTAAGTATATCTTTAATTGCTGGCAGGTAGTAACTGGTTCTCTAAACTTCTGTTGGCCAAGATTGAACTATTACTCCTTCAAAAGAAGAAGTATCTGAATTTAGTTTCATGGCATCCTTTTATTTATTTTTGTTTAAAATTGTTAAAAATATGGATGGGGGAAAAGGGGATCTTAAAGCACTAGATGTAGTAAATATAAAGTATTGCTTTCAATTTAATATGATTTTCTTTCTTTTTTCACTGCAATAAATTTTTATAAATTCCATTTTAGCTTTAAAGTCTCCTAAAATTACCAGAAATAAGCAGGATTAATGCTTTTTGAGGGGAGAAAACAAACACAGTTGTGAGAGTCTGGAGTTGCTGTGTCCTTGCAGCTGATGTTCAAGCCTTCTCTCAGGACCAAGCAAATGCATGTGAAGGGGGAAAAAAGAGGATGAGGGAATAGTCAGCACCTGAGACAGAAGCTGGTTTTTTTGCATACTGGCTGCTACGCTCTCTGCCCTGAGACCTGACAAGCTCAGGTCTGCTGTGTTTTTCTCCTCTCTAAAGGATTAGTATCTTAGGCTGTATTTTGCTTGTAGTCACAGAAGCCTTGCAAAATATGGAGTCATGTTTGACAGAGTGAAATCTTTCTTTATCTGAAGAACAGCAGAAGTCAGGTCAAAGAGGAGCAGAAGTAGAGTGAGGAGGGAAAAGGCCAGAAGGAGCCACCAGAGAAGCAGAGTGCAAGGTTAGTGTGGGTGGTGTTATGGGACTTTTTCCCCTCTAACCTGCATCCTGATCCTGAAAGGGATGTATGTGTAAACTCCTAACTAAGACACATTCCCTTAAATTAGGGAATTAATTAATTTAATTAGTCAAAGAAAGTTCTGTTTAGTTATAACTCGTATTGTTTATGTGTTATGTAGAACCGGCGTATATGCATATGTATAAAAAAGTTAAATATATATGTGTGTTATGCTTATATCATCATAGCATTTTACTATATAATTATGAGTTATTACATAATTCAATTACAGTAATTATTGAAAAAAATAATATATAATTATGCTATAATATGATTGTATTATTATATATAGGTGTATGTAGGAGCTCAGGAGGTATCTTGTGTGGCTGAGAGAAGGTTGGACATAAATGTGAGTAGAGCTCAGTTGCTGAATTGAAGTCAATGAAGCCACCAAAGTATAAAATCAACATTTGTTGTATTACACTAAATAGTTATTTAGCTGTTTTGCATGGGTGTTTGATGGTGTTACACTATTCCCATGACCTGTATCGTGGCCTCCTCCTTCCCCCCCCACCCCAAGCCTCAGTGTTGGTGGTCCCTTGCTGGCTGGCCCCTCCCCTCGCCCCTCCTCACTTGTATCCCATTGACTATGGTCCCCTTCCTCTCCTCCCCTTAAAACCCCCTTGGAAGGAGACCATACCCTCTTTCTCACCTGGATGGCACCTGGGCTAGAGGTGTCTCCTACCTACAAAATAAAGTGGGACAAGGTGTCCTAGGAGGAAGAGCGTCTCTCATTTTATTCCTGACTATGAGTGATTGACCCAGGGGCCAGGGGTCGGAGCTAGACGGATCTGGACTCCCAAAAGCCCCCGGATCATCACAGCAAACATTCTCTTTTCTTTTTCTATAACTGTGCCTGTATTTTCAGGGTAAATAATTTGGTTTCAAAACTCTTCTGGTAAATACACTCATGTTAGTTATCAGGACCATCCATTACCAAAGAAAAATTCCCATATCAGAAGGGTTACAGTGAAAACAAAAGCAATGAGAAAGGTGGTGAATATGTGGAATTACATTGTTATGAGAGACAGGAAATAGACTGCATGAGATACTGATTAGCCCATAAAAGTGAAGCTTGGATGAACCTGATAATGGTGGGAAGCAAGTTCCCGAGCAATGGATTTACTGCTGTTCGTACTACTGGAACTGGAGGGCGCTCCCTGAAATAATTAGGCAGCGAGTTGAAATCAGTGAAAAGGAAGTTTTCTTCCCCCCCTGCTTCCCCAACACCCTCAGTGTGCAATTGTAGTGTGAAACTCCTTGTCACAGGATGTTGTAGAAGCCAACGATATAAACGGGTTCAAGAAGGGATTAGACAAATTCATGGAGGAGAAGTCTACTGGGAGCTATTAAACATGATGGTCCAGATGCAACCTCTGGCTCAGGAAGTCCCTGAACTGCTGATTGCTGGAATCTGAGAGGTTATACCAGAGGAGGGATCACTGTAATTGCCATGCTGCTTATATTTGCTTCTGAAGCACCCAGCGCTCCCCACTGGGGAAAACGAGATACTGGGTTGGATGGGCCATCAGTGACTCAGAATGGCTCATCTATTTTTATGTTCTTAATTGTTGTAAAATGAATAGGCAAGTTACCTCGTTTTTCTCCTCTCTACAAGCTGAAATTCACTAGTGCCAAGAAATTCAGATTTCCAACTGCTTGGGCCACTTAGGACAGGCTCCTCAGAGCCAGAAATGATGCAGCACAGCACATTAAGTGCACAACATATTCCATACTGGCCTCTGTGACTGCCCGGGGCCAAGTGAGGAAAGCAGCCTAGATCAATGGCTGGAACCACATCTTCCCTCTGGGTACAAATGCCTATTTACTTATATGAGTAAAGATACTCAAGCAAAGTCAACTCCAAACTTGGGGATGGAAATTGAGGAAGAAAAAAACCGTATTGCTTGCTGTACCTCCTTCTCTGGAGCAGGTAGGAAGGGCTTGAACAGCAGGGTTGGCAGATGAAGGGAAGTTTACTGCCTGCATATACAATACCAGAGGTTACTATTCTAATAGCTGAGCAGAGAATCTTGGAATGGGTGGGATTTGTGCAGTACTGGCATTGTTTCATCTGTAGTGGTAGAGGGGTAAAGGAAACCAGCTGTAGATCCAGAGCCGTGACTTATGTCCTTGCTCCAGACTGGTGCAAAGGCTGATCTCACTCAGCCTGCCCTTGGAAAGAGGCTTGTTTGCACTAAGGGGTGAGTTAAAACCACCTCATTTGCCTACATAACATTGCCTTGGGAAACAGGAGTGCATTGGCCAAAGTGGATTTGAGTAGATCTTTAGCCAAATTGAAATTCATGTTGAAGAGCTAATAAAGGGACTGAGATTCTGCAGGCTTTCTGTGGGGCAGCACCCTCCAGGGTCAAGTCTGCAGGGGGTTATGTCTAGGGTTGGGTGCTGTGTGATCAGGCTAAGTTATGGTGCAGATTTCAGCAACTGCCCCAGAAAAGAACTTAAACCCAGGGGCCTGGACACAAACCAGCTGAAGTTGGAAGCAGTTTGGAGGCTAAGGTCTGCTTTTCAACCCTGTCCAGTGCATGTGTGTTTACCCAAAGTCATGCTACCCTCCCCCTTCCTCCCCCCTGGAATTCCCTTTCTCTAATTTTTCATAAATGTTGCCACCGGGGATTCGTATATGAGAAAAAAACGAGGTGAAAAAAGCTAAGGGAGGAGGAGGAGGAGAGCTGTACCTCTTCTGCAAATGCAATAATTCAGACAGGGGAATGCGCTGTTAAAGTTTCTGCCTTGACGTGTGTATGTGAAACGTGGCCAAGTTATGGTTTCTGTGGGAATTGTACGTTTGAATTTTCTGCCTTTTGTGTGGTTAAATTCTCAACCACAACATTGCATTAAATAGTCAGGCTTTTTTTTAATATTAGTTGTTGTACCCATAAAGCTTAATGTTTTGCTGCTTTCCGAAGGTGGGAGGATATTTGTGTGTTTTTCTGCTAGGGCGATGACATGGCGGTTTACTTTAGATCGGAGTGCGGAGGATACACTCGGATTTCTGCCAAAGCAAAAGGAGGGGGGAGGTGTTGGGAGCTCTTTCTAGTGAGAAGGGATGGCTCAGCAACAGGGGTGCACTGCCAGACCAACAGCAATTAGCCTAGGGGACAGGAACAGGCCTTGGGATTTCTTGTTGTGATACAGAATTTTATCCCTAAGTAAGCAGTTCCAAATTTGCTCCAGCTGGTAGAGCCCACCAGTTTTGTCAGTTCTTCCTGCACCTTCTCTCCTCCAGGTGTATTTGCTCTGCAACCTCTGGGAACTGATGTAAGTGACCTTTGTAGGAAAACTACACTAGCTGCCCAGTAAAAACCAGCTTTACCACCAGCATTATGTGCTGCTGGAGCTGAGACTCTCCACAGAAACCAAGCACTGATGTGATGTGAAACTTTGGTTTCCTGTCAGCCCCTATGGGAGTCTATAAAAGGTCAGAAGAAGCAGAGGGGACGCTGGCACAATATCCATTCTGTATATTTGAGGTTGCCAGTGCTGGACATTTTAATGCCAGTGTAGATGAGGGCTGTGGTCCATTGAAATGTAAATTAGAAGGGTTTCACAAGAAGTGTTTATGTGCTGTGCCAGCAGTAGGCTGAAAGGTGAAGGCTTAAACCTGACTAATGTATTTTCTTTTAATCAGTGACCAACAAAAGAAAATGGATGTTTACAGGTCCTGTGAAACACATTAGCTTGGGCTGGGTTCATTATTGCAGCCCTGAGCAGTCTTAGGGAATCACAGGCATCAAAAATTGTCTCCTGTAGCACTGAGGGAGGTGGGATAGGCTGGCAAAGGGAGGGTGCTTCTCTTTGCTTCTTTTTAGTTATGCTGTTTTTGGATACTGTTACCAATTTTTTCTTTGAAGACACTGATTCCAACTTCCTGTAGCCACCAAAAGTACTTACGCTTTTCAGACCCTGGTCCTGGTGGAAATCAGGCAAAGCTTGGAGCTTTGCTGGGCCTTTTGGAGATGGAGGTCTGGGAATAAAGGGAAACCAAATCACCAAGGTGGTTTATTCTTTGTGGTAGTTTAAACCATCCTCTTCCAGCCTGCTGAAGGTTATTGTCTTAATGAAAGGTTGTAATCTTCTATATGGAAGATGTTATCTTACCTATCATTCCTGCTTCATATGCCTAGTAAGTCCTTCCCCACACCCCTGGTATTTTTTTGCTTTATTGTTCCTGTATGCTTCTTTCCAGCCAAGAAGCAGTGATCCCATATTTGAAAGCTAAGGTTGTCCTTTTGACCTTCCCACTGCGTCTTCTCTCTGGGTTTTGAATTTCCACATTTCCTATGGGCACAAACTTCCAAACCAGATGGAGGTGGAATTTCTTTGCTCTTCCTTTTCCTCCCACAAAAAGCGTTTGGGTGCTTTTGACACCCTGAGCCTGAACTGAGGTGGGTGAGGGCCATCCTGCGAGTGTAAGTCAGTGTTTATCCCCACAGGATATGCTCAGGGCTCTGTTCTCAGGCCTGATGGGTAGGTAAAAGGCAACTGGTTTTAAAATTCCTTTAGAAGAATGTAAATATATTTTCTGTTTTGACCCATCAGGTCCTTGAGCAGCTTGTGATGTTTTCAAAAGGGAAATGTCCAATTTCCTTCACTGTCCCGAGAGCAAAATCCTGTCCACTGGGGTGGGTGTGAGGTTTTCCTTGGTCTTTAGGAGAGAAGGGCTTCAATCTGCATCTGTCTTGGTAGAGACAGTCTGGGTACCTCTATGGGTTTTCCCCCTTGTCAGGGTTTTCTGGCCTGTTGGAAAAAGTTTTCTTCTCACTCTGCCTCCGACAGCTCTAAGGGCACAGGCAAGGACGCTGTCAGCAGGGAGGCTGAGTTTATTGGCTTCCTGTCCTGTGATTTGGTTTCTTTCTGCCCTTTTTTGAAACAATTCTTTGGTTTTGAAAGCAAATGGTGTCTATAACATAGTGAATTAGACACTAAATTTCTATTAATTCATAAAAACTAAAATAGAATCCATTAGGAGTAGTTTGGTATTGGTGTGAAAGGAGATGTAAATTATCTACTATCATGCTTGAAATTCAAAAGCAAATCATGTTTGGCACCAGGCCAGCTACCATTAAAGTAATTATTTTTAATCATCAGCTTTTAGTGACATGAATACTCATATTTGTTGATTTACTGTGGAAAGCACTTTACATTGTAAATAAAAAGCTGAGAAAATATACATTTTGTTTCAACGATAATAATAATTATTCAGCTAAAAAGACATTTGCTTTTATGAAGCCAAAAGAGTGGGTTTCTGTCCCCACGTCAGTTGGTATAATCTGCCTGATCTAATGCCTGTCATATTAAATGGGAAGTCCACCAACTGTGGGAGGGGTTTGGATCCTATTCCTGTGTGAACACTACCTTTTTTTATCCTTTAAAATTACCAATAATTATCAGTAACCTGAACCACAGCTGCTGAACACCTTTTCTGTTTGACATAAATTCAACTGGGGTCTCCTATGTGCAACCTATATATGATGATAAACCCCCTAAAATATTGTAAATAGTCTACATGAACTAGGTTAAAATTCCTAATTTTACCTTATTTTCATTCAGAAATACAGACTTTTCATTAGTTTTTTCAATGAAGCTGAGAGTCCTAATTTCCTGTTCGAGTAGGGAACATATAAGCATCTTGCTTATTTGGGACCACTGGATATCACCTGTCTTCTGGAGGAATAATATTGCATATGCTGGCATTGCATGACAAAATAGTACTATGAAATTTGAAAGTATAAAATAAGAGCACCTGCAAAACATTCGGGAACAACTTGTGGATATGACTAAAAGTCTGTATTTACCCCAGTGGTCCATCTCCCCAAAATATGTGTGGCTGGTTTGCAGAAAGTATTCCTTGATTTCACAGGCATAGAATCTTAAGGTATGAAATATACAGCATTACGGTAAGAATTACTTAATTAAGCAATTAGGGAGTTCAAATTCAGCATGTAGTGACTGGACAGGCAGTGAATATGTGAAAGCTATTCAGGGAGGGGAAGGGGTTATTAGCAGGTAAAGCAAAAGCAGCACAAAATAGTAAGTGTAGGGCTGTCTGTGATTTTAAGCAGAGTGGCTGGTTCCTGGCTGTTAATTACAGTAGAATAAAAAGCTTATTACAGGGTGTGAGAGGGCGTGGGACTAGCGTGTGCTCGGAGTCTCAGAGGCAATTCCACCACATGCATCTTGACAGAATATTTTGTACAAGCCCAATTATAAAGGAACCCAGTAACGCAGGCAAGCGAAAAAAGGAAAGCAAACAAAAGCTCATCTCTCTATTCTCCCCTTAGGTAAGCAGATCCAACCAAACTCAGGCTGCTTCCAAAGCCTTGGGAGCACTGCCGTGCTAGCTGAGCTGGCCACATGCTGGGGGGCTTGGAGGACCCGTGGGAGTGTTGGCTCCCATTTCCTTGGCACCAGCAACTCCACATCTCAGCAACGTGGGTATTGATTTCATCAGACTTCGAGTAGCTTCCTTTTCCTCCACTTTTTGACCACTTTACACTTGGTGTTGCTGAGCATAACACAGCTTGGCAGAAGTTCCCCATATTGCTATGGAAGAGGTTGTTATCTTGTTCTTTTGAGTTTCTCTAAGCCTTCTGATGTTTATATTCTTATAATGGAGCTTTTCATACACTTTCATGTAAATAATAATTGTTTTACATTCTTCTCTGCAGGAGGAGAATTTTGATGGACTGTTAGTTTAACCAGTGTAGTTGGAGAGGTGGCAATGTCATCCTCCAATTCACTGTCACTTTTGGAATTCTATAAATGTTGAGATCCGAAAAATAAAACTCTTTTCCTGTTCCTATTCAGATACTGGAACACCTTGCATGAGTTTTATTATTTCTTGTCACGACGGTAACAAGAGGTTGTGCTCCACTGCAGTTCTGTGTCCTTCTGTCCCCACACAAGTTCCATTCCCAAAATCTGGAGCTTCTTTGGGCCTCTCCTTTCTGAAGAGCTTGGTCTATACAACCAGCCCTCGTAGGGTGACATATGTTTTACCAGGAGTGAGGAGCTTCTGTCAGCCTGCTCTGGTGGGGAATGTGAAGCTCACAAACAGTGACCAAGCCCCAGGATAAAGCTGCCTCTGTACATCTTCGGAGCACAGATGTGCATGGAAGGCTGTCCACACAAACTTTTTTTTAACACTGGCCCACAAGTTATCCTAGGGCTTGAATTTGGGTCTTTGTAGTCTAAAAATAAGGTACAAGTGCTTAAAAAAAAAAAGACATCAGTTGGCTCATGGTCTTCCTTGCAGAAACATGCTCTGTGAGTGTTTTAGGTCATTTCTTAAAAGAATAAAACCCCAACCAAACAAAAAAAGATAAACACATTGTAGGAGGAAGTTTAAGAATGCCTAGCAAGTGGTTTAAAATAACTTAGGTCAAAAGTAGAGATCAAAAATTAAAATATTGGTTTAGTTGGTTGTGAAAATAAAACTCAGTTGGATTTTTCTGAAGGCCTAAGTAGAACTAGATAATTGGGGCAGTGCTAAATCAAAATGCTTCTTATTTTTGTGTATTTAAATTCTTTTTTCCTTGACAAAGCCATGAAAGTTGAAGATGTATTCTTTTCTGAAAATTATTTATTCCTATGTGAAACAATAATTTAGGTAAATACATTCTTTACTAGCAATTCTTTGGGGATGTTTCCCAGACAAATGGTTCTTTAAATATCGTGCCTTATCTTGCAGGCAGTTCCATTATCAGCTTAATTGATTTCTCATCAGAATTATAAGGGACAAAAAAGAAGTTCTGAAAATTTTTTGTGAAACTCTTAGGGAAAAAAATACTTTCTTTGAGTTTTTGAATCTTTGGCTTCATTCAGAAATGCATCGTTCATCAGTTTCAAATTTTTCCACCAACTGGGAAAAAAGGGACTTGGAAATGTTCCTTTTATAAAATTACAATGCATATTACTAACTCCATTTTGGGGGATTTGTTTTTACATTTCATATAACAATATAATTGTATATACTAATTGTATATAATTTTATATAATCTATATAATTTTATATAATTATTTTGTATAATAATACAGCATTATAAAATATTGAGAAAGAACTTGCTTACAAAAAGTAAAATTCATAATCTTTCACTTTGAAACACTGTACTTTTCTGAACTGTTCACCCTACTGTATTTTTTTTATATCTACAAAAACACTTCAGCAAGCAGTGCATGAAATTTTTCAAGATTTTGTTTGACTATCAGATTATTCTCTCAAAGTTTTCTAGGCACCTTCCACTAATTTTGTAGCCCTTTGTTAAGTTTCCTGCACTCAGTTTTGCTTCCGCAGCATTTTTCTCATCTGTTTTCTCTCTGACATTCCAGCAAAACAGGTATTCTCATCCATGTCCTGCTCTCACATTTTCTCAGATTGTTGGACAAGGTACCATTTCATTTGTTTTATAAAATTTGCAATTGTCCTTCCCATGGCCATTTTATATAT
>VZRH01001142.1:21324-102867 GCA_013397555.1 Urocynchramus pylzowi | reverse complement strand
TTTTTTGTTTTTTGTTTTTTTTTTTAAATCAGAAAGG
This sequence comes from Urocynchramus pylzowi, assembly GCA_013397555.1. Taxonomy (NCBI): domain Eukaryota; kingdom Metazoa; phylum Chordata; class Aves; order Passeriformes; family Fringillidae; genus Urocynchramus; species Urocynchramus pylzowi. Next base: position 102,830 of record VZRH01001142.1, on the reverse strand, counting down.
AGTGAAACGCTCCGTGTGAAACGCTCACTGCGCTCTTGGCGCTGCGCTGGATCCGCCCTCTCCTTCCCCTCATCCGCACGCGGCTCGGGCTTTGGGAGCCTCCGCAGGCAGGAGTGCCGGTGCGGGTTACCTCTGCGTTAGCTAGATGGTGCTAAAGAATTTGTGCTTGTCATCGCCGAGGAGACCATTTGGAGTCCAGCCCTCCGCTCGTTCCCTGGGTTGAAAAGAGGCGCTTCTGCTTTGTCCCAAGGGCGGTATCAGCCGCCACTGGTGCTCGCAAGGAGCCCAAAGCAGTGAGAGACCTGCTCTGGAGCACTTTATGAGTTAGGCCTCTCGGCTTTGATGACTTCAGTGCGCTGTGGATCAGCCCCAGCAGCCTTACACACATACTTGGACATAAAAGAGGTTGTGCCCGCCGAGGAATCCCTCCCTCTCCTGCGCCTGTTCCCGATCCTCCGGAGCAGCGATGGGCTTACAGCAGCAGGCAAGCGCTCCGTGTTTTGCTCTTGCTGTGCCTGTCTTGAGAGAGGAAAGGTTTCGTCTGCCTTTCAGAGCTTAACCCTGCATCAGTTGGGAAATTTTTAGAAGTGAATAATTTAGAAAACAAACAAAACCCAACACCACCCCTCCAACTTGCAGTAAGTGCTCTTGGAGCCCAGGTTTCCTTGCTGTTTGAGCGCTGCTGTTTTGGATTAACAGGGCCCTGGCTCTGATAAATACTAACAAAGTGTAACGAATGATCAAAGCTGCATTTACAGCCCAATGAGCTTGAAATGATTGATCTGGATGACATAATAATGATAACCAGTGAGATGAGGCATGCAGGACTCTACCCCTCCAGGTACTGGGAGGAAAGAGCAGGTATTAAAAATGACTCCACTTCTTAGGTCATCAGGTTGTTCCCATTCTGATATAAGTGGAAGACAAATGCAAGACCCTTGCTTTCCCCCAGAAGAGCCCTGCAGCTGCTCTGGGCTGTTCATATTCTTTTGATAGTAATTCATTGTTTTGTACAGATTACAAAGTTTGACTGATTGTGGAGTAAGTAAGACTGAGTCGTTTATGACCATTCCCTGTGCTGCTGGGGATCTAAGCCTCCTGCCTGTGGTTCAAAGCATGGTGTAATCTCAAATGTTGTTCTTTGAAAGGCTATAGTCACAGATGTGAAAGGATATGAATGTGTCTACGGCATGGATTTTGCCATCTGGAGGTTTCCTGTTATCCTCCAGAATACTGGCTAGAGAATTAATGACAAGACAATGTAGACAAACCATAACTGCAGCTATTCTTTAGAACTTGGCTGCTTCTGGTCCCTTGACCTCTCCAACGGCAGTGTGTCTCCTTATAGCCTTCCAGAACCAAGCTTCCAACAAGCTTCTTTTCCTCCCACAAAACATAATTGCCTGTCTACTGGCCTCAGACCTGGCAGGTGAGAAAGAATTGAGCCTTACTTGATGTGTCCATTTCTGTCTTTTTTTCTTCCTTTCAGTCTCTGATGGGAAAGATTGTCTGAATATGTGGAATGTTCACATTCCTCAGCATTCCTTAAAGACAACTCACCCTTCTATAAAATCAGCATAACCTGCTGTTTATTTTTAGCAGGTTGCTTTTTCCCGGTAGGAACAAAAGACTTTGTATCCCCAAAGCCACCAGTTCAGGGTTATGGAAGACAGTCTATTTGTGCATGGAGAAGATGATCTCACAATGTTATGAACATCTTTGCTCTACAAGTCTGATCCTGAGATGTGTCCCTTGCTCTGGAATTACAGCAGGCAAGGATCCTTTAGGGACAAGTCCTCTGTTGCTGCTTACCATTAGCAGCCACTAGCTACTTCTTCCTTTCCTTTTATCTCACACACAGAAAAAAGTATGGCAGTCAGAATAAACTTGTTCACACAGGGCCCAAGGAGCATTAGCATTTTAAAAATACTGGTCTGAATCCCCAGCAGCATGAAAATAAACAGTAACACCTTTGAAGTCATGAGAATTTTTCTCATTTACCATCTGAGACTCTTTTTTTCAGTATAAAGAGCATATTCACAATATTTACATAAATAGGAGGATTTCTCCAGGTCTCTAATAAAGTTGACAAAGAGACAATCAGTTGCTCTGGAAGGCAATTAGAGTATTTAAATATAGATCTGAATTGCTCTGTGGAAGAGACTATCTTTTATTCTCCCCTTCTGCTGCCATCCCTTTGCCCCTCACTGGGCCATTAAGACTCCACCAGGTTAAGCACCTGAAGCAAGGTGCTTAAAATTTGGCCAGCTGAGTATCATCTCCTGTCATCACTTTCAGCACTAACTACAGCAGTTCCTCGAGGAGCTCCCCAAAGCAGCTCCATCTGTTTCCCTAACCTAAAACACCCCCCACATTAGCAGTGACAGGTAGGACTGACAAGTATGTGGATAGGCATGAACGCTTTTCTAAAGATTTCTAAACTAGCTCAAAGTTCTTTTACCACAACAGTGTTACCATCTATGACAGCTGACCTCAGACTTGGTTCTGTGAGCAGTGAGTTCAATTAGCTTTAATACTTTCAACATTTAAATAGTTAACAGTAAGCAAAGTTCTTTAGAAGCATAGGGGGATGGCTACATGTGTGTCTGCTGAAGTTGTCAGGCAACGATGGAAAAAAAAGAAAAAAAATTTCTAAATCTCTAATTGCTTCCAGACAATGCCTTTTGGGTAGGGCTGTGAGAGAGCAAGGGGAGAGCTCGTGCTCTGACAGAGGGGCTGCTCCCAGCCAGAGAGGAGTCAGCTGCAGCCCTGACATCTCTCCAGTCCTGCTGGTAACCTTCTCAGTGCCAGTGGAGAAGCTTTGCCCAAAACAATCAGGTTCTCCAGCTCTCTGCAATACCCCTGGCTAACAAGAAGTTTGTGGAAAGTCAAATGTCCAGGGAAGTGAGCCAGCAGATCTGGGTCTACTGCTTCTGCTGGGTCTTTCTTCACAGTCGTGGGCTGGTCCTGTCACTGACTCCCATTCTCACTGCCTGTAAAATCTGGGATAAATCTGAGCTGTTGAGGGCTGGACTTTGGTAGCTAATTTGTTCAGGTCCTACAGTAGGAAGTGGCATTTTGTCATTGATATACAGATAAATTTCTGCAATTTACTATGTATTCTTAGCTAGTAGTATAACTCTAATACAAATCTTCTTGCTTTGCTATCTTCCATGTTATTTTCTGGAGCTGGTTCATCTAGGTGTTGGCAGAAAATTGGATTCACATATTTTTTGCTGTAATTGGAAAATAGAAGCAGAAGGGGCTGGGAGAGACGGCAGCAGAGAGCACTGAGGAAACTTCACTGGCTGCAAACAGCATCAACAATCAGTGCCAGAACCGAGGGAGGAGTAAAAAGGTCATATATTCTGTGATGACAAGTGGGAGAGCTTCTACTTGAACTACCAGGACTCAGCTCAAGCAACTTCTGCCACTAGTCCAGCCCTGGCTATCATAAACCTTCCTCAAAGGTGACTTTTCAGGAGAGCCTAATTTCTGAAGAAGCACAGAAAAAAATTAGGTGGCACAAAATTTAGCTCTTACTAAATTCCACAGAAGTGATAAACTGCTCTCCAAAACCTCCACAAGTTTCTGTGTTACTACAGTCCTGCCATTTACTCTGTTTTGGTTCAGCCTCAGACAATTCTTTATCAGACTTTTCTGATATATAAATGCTAGGCATTAGAAATTCATCTTAAAAATGAAGATTTGAGCTTTGTTTATGGTGACATGAGGTGGTAGTATTATTTCTCTCTGGGAAAATCTGTATTGGTGCTTGTCAGCCTATAATGAAGATACTCATTTTATTACTCATTCAAATGACTGATTGTGTCCAGTGGATGCTGTCCTGCACTGATGTCTTTTGCTATGTCAGAGTTTTAAAAATCCAGCTGTGGAGTTGAAACCACTTAAATATTTTATTACAGAAAATGTAGGCTCAGCATGTAAGTTTAGCAGTCAAACTATATTTATATCTGTGCAAATATACATGCTTTTACAGACCCCCGGGTTTTATTTTACCTTAACTAATATAAGAGTAAATGGTTGGATTGCAGTGGAATTATTAAGGGTGTATATGAGCATCATTTTATATAAGGACTTGAACAAGTCTCCAGTAAAGCAGTATTGTTGTTTCATGCTGTTGGAAAGATCAGAGACTGTAATAAAAGGAGTCTGTAGAAATGGATGACCCTACCAGCAAAGAAATCCACAGGAACATCTTGAGTGAATTCATTGCTACATGTTGACATCCAGTGGAGAAATGGTCTCAGAAACCTCCTTTCATCATCTCTACGGCACCCTTAGGCAGAGGACCCTGAAAGTGATGTTGCTTAACCTGAAGTTTTGTCTTTCAGATGGATTTAAAGAATTTAAGTCACTGTCAACAGTTACTGCAGTGGAGATTCAAGATATTGGTAAAGCACCACATTTCATGTGGAGCCTTCTCCACTCATGGCTGAGCTGGTGTAATTGAGTTTATGAGGAACCATCATCTGTTTCAGTCTAAAGTCAGCTGGGTTAATTTAAGGCAGGGCTGACTAGCTGGCGGGGAGAGCACTTTAAACCTACCCCAGCCATTACTGCTGCAGCCTGGCCTACCGCCAGCACGGAGTCTACAAGGACTTGGAGTATATTTAGCTGCTGCTTATTCTCTGCCCCCTCAACTTACATGCTGACCCATGCCAGCTGTGACTCAAGCCTTCCTGGCCCCTTTTGCTGACATCCTCCAACCTGGCTGCTTGTTTAGAGTCACGCTGTTTGCTGGCGTGGTGCTTATCTTCCACCGTGAAAATCTGACTGGGCAGCTGCCTTGCTCGGAGACCTTGGGCAAGTCTTTTAATCCCTCATACTTAGTCTGCAGATATGCAAAATAAAGGATTACTCCAAGAGTCCTGAACAGGATGCTGTAAAATGTGATGCTGGATATTTGTGCACCACTCCGCTTTCTCTGTAGAAAATCTGAATGTATTTAATATATCATATGTTTATAACATTAGCAGAGCAAGTCAGTCAAGGACCTTGTGTTTATTAGTCCAAGAAGGGATACAGCCCTGCTGTCATTATTAAAATTTTAGCTCTTACTGTATTAATGGAAAAGTGCATCAGATTATAGTTTTCTTTACCAAACAAGCACCTTTTTAATATTGGAAGCTACTTTTTCATCTATTCCAACTTTGACTTCAATTTTTTGAGGACAAAAAAATGTCAGGCAGCTTTATAGGATTTCCAGTTACAAATGATACAAGTCTTAGCACATCTTGGCAAGGGAATATGATGTACTTTATGATCTGATAAAAGTAAACCTGAGGGAGCTATTCCTAAAACTGCCACTCAGGGTCAAGGATGAGATCACATCTGAGAAGGCAGCAGTGGTATCAAACACCTTTTGTAAAACAATGACATAAAGGGTTTTAGAAAGCTTGCCTGAACTCAGGGGTCTGGATTGGCTCCTAGTGATGTCAACCGTGTGCCTATAATGCCCAGAAAATGTCTCATTCTTCTTCTTTTCTAGGAATAATTACCCCTTAATGACAGCAACAAATGAATTTAGGTCCCTTGGTGTCCCCTGTGAGCTGATTATTATGTGCTCCCAATATTGCTTCCACAATCAGTGGAACTGAGGACCAAAGAGTTTTTGTCAGGCAGATTTTGCACCTGGGACATCTTTCTCACCCCATCATAGCAGCATCAACACCTTTTGGGTTGAGGTTCTTTACCTGCCTTTCTTGGGGCTACCAGAAGGTTCATTTTCAGTGTAGTCTCATATATTGATATTGACCCCTTTCCCTAGAGCAGGCTGCTCAGATTCCCAAACAAACTCTGGCCTTGAACAGTTCCATAGATGGGGCATCCAAAACTTTATGGGCAACTTTCTTAAAAGCCCACTAAAGGCTGCAGGGAATTGTGTTAATGGCAGGTGGGAAACCTGTTTTATTCCTGGGTGTGTGAGGTAATTAGGAATTACCATGGTGCTGAATACCAAATGTGCCTTATTTGAAGAACTCCACCAAGGCTCTTCCTAGACAAGTGTAACTGCAGTCTTGTGCCTGACTCCTGCATAATCAGGAATAGTGAGTTTGAGGTTTCCATTGCTGTGTCCTGAACATTCATAAATAAAATGAGCAAACTCTCTGTTCCTTGTGTAGTGATGTATCACACTTGTGTCTTTGGTAAAAGTCCATCGCTTTACTGAAAGTCTTTGTGAAATAGAAGATTACAACTACTGGGGATTTGGTTCACTATCTAGGAAAAGAATGAAATTATTGACACAAGCTCAGAAAGAGAACTAAAAGGTTCATAGAAGAACTAAGGGGTGTTTAACAACACATGCAAAAGGTAGCCTAGAGACCAGGAGAAGTGTATTTTCACTGTTTGATCTGCATGTGACATAATCTGACTCTTTTGCAGATACAAGTGTATTAAACAGATTCTCATATAGCCTGAAAACAGAGGAAGAGCATTTCTTAGAGCAGAGGGAAGGGTATAAATATGTAGGGAAAATGGGGGGGTGGAAGGGAAGTGTAGTCAAAAGGTTGGTTATCAACTTCAATTTTACTTTTAAGTGTATTACCAAGGCCTGTGCTCCTCCTCATGCTCTGCAGCTAGTATTTCTGCAGGTAAAGAATGTGTAAATTGCAGCAATTTACACCAGTTTGGACACTAATCTGGAAACTTTAGTTTAACAGAGCCACTCAAAGCTCTGCCCACTTGTTGCAATTGGAGAGTGTTTAACTTGTACCCGGGTGTCCTTTCCACTTGGCAGTGATCTCAGATCCTAGCAGGAATACCCCACCCACCGCTGTCCCACCAATCTGAGCAGTCTTGGAGTAAATGCTCTTCACCTGGCATCATTGGGAAAGGAAGCACAGACTAGCAAAAAACTGCTCCAGAGGAGTTGCTGAGAGGTGTGCTGTTCCTGATTGTCCTATCCTTTCCTTCTGATTGGCCTGGAAATTCTACCTGACTGGTTGCTGCCTCCTGTTGCTTATAATGCCTCTCACTGACCCTGGGTTCGGGTTTATTTGATAAGCTGGGATCTGTAGAACTGCAGTCTAACAATTCCACCACTTGTTCTAATTTAGTGAGGGGTGAGAATTAACAGATGGTGTCATTATCAAAAGCTGTTCAAGTGTTGAAACAACATAAATTCCACAAATACAGAAAAACAAATATAAACTGCTGTAATTTTTCCAATATTGCTTGAATTATAATCACACTTTGCATTTATACAGGGCTTTTTAATCCGCAGCTTTTGAAGTACTTCCAGATTGTACCTAAAGCTGAGCCCAGATCTGTGAGAGAGGAGAGTATAACATTGCCTGCTCTACTGAAGTTGGAGGTGGGGTGCTGAGTGTTAAAGGCTTGCACTGGACATCTGCACAGGGGCTCTGGCTTCTTCACCTGGCTCTGCTGCTGCTCCAGCTGAATGGTCCTGGGTAAGTGGTTTCATTTCTCCATAGCTGAATTTCTGTTTCTAAACAAGGAATGATAATGCTTTGCCTCCTTTGGGAAGTGTTTTGTTTCCAGCAGATGAAAAGTGCTGTGTTGTAAGGTGTGGGTGTTGTTGATATCATCGCCGTTGCAGCTATTAAAGAGCAGATGCTGGGAGGGCTTAGTATGAAATACATGGTCTAGGTTTCCAGAGGGACTGAGACTATCTGGGTTCTAACTGAAGTTCTTCTAAAAGCTTTATTTTTTTTAAGAGTCCCATAGTGAACACTGTAAAACAAAAGTAAGGGTTTGCTGGTTTGGCTTTTTTTTTTGTTTTCCTCTTCTTTTTGTTATCCTTGGTAATTATTAAAGCTTCTCAGGACCTTTCTATTTCAGCTTTCTGGATATTTCATCTTCACAGTATACCAGTTGTTGCCTCTGTCTTGACTGTGCTTCTGCAGGTGTGAGGGATTCTGCAATTAAATTAGGCAAGTAATTGTACTGAGGAAAAAAATTTGAAGGTTTGAGCTCACGTTCTTGTGCGCTCTATTTTTGGACTTTTATAAGCTCATGATTCAGGAATTAAAAAAGCTAGATATAGGGAAGATGATCTCTTGTTGGTAAGTTGGGTGTTAAGACTGCATGACAATATAACAATAGTAATGGATTTTATTAAAAAAAATTAGTCTATGATAATTGAATTTCAGGGTTGTGTGTTTAAGAAGATAATATTTATGCTGTTGATTATATTTATCTTTTGGTTGGCCCTAAGGATTCAGTGGTGCTTTGTGATAGATGTTTTGAGGATCTACATTTTCATAATACATGTGAGTGGGAAGGGAGGAAAGAAAGAAGGAGAAAAAAGTGGGTGGAAAAAAACCCCAGCATTTTGGGAGAAGAAGGTCTCAGATTAATCATGGGAAGTTCTAGCCCAAAAAACAAACTTAATGTATTTAAGATTCCCTTCCTCATGTGAATGCATTCATATGAGTATTGAATTGAGAGGGACCTTTTGCATCCTTTGCTAGATTTGTGTTGTGGATTTGTTCTCCATTCCTTTGATTTCATATCCATGCAGTCTGAAATCTTTACCTCCCACAAGAAGTCAGCAATGCTTGAGTGGCTTCCTAGGAGCAAACCCTGGCCTGTGGCAGCCCCTGAACTCCACTTGGCCTTTGGTAAGGAGGGAGCCAATCCATCCAGGCTAGAAGTGGGCCAGAAAGTGCCACTATAGTAACAAAAAGAGGGCAGTGCTGGAACCTACTCTAAGCCTGGCTGTGTTCACAGGCTATAGCTGATGATTGTGTCCTCTAAGCTATTCAAAAGCCCTCTGAAGGGCTGGAGTCTGTGCTGAATTCTAGTTGTGTGCAGGATGGACCTGTTTTGAACATACACTTTTTTTAGAGACCACATATGGCACATTTCTTTGAGTTGCTTTTGTGCTGAAAGATTACTTTTCCTGCCAGAAGGTCCTGCTGGTGGCCTGATGATGGGGTAAGAGTGACAATGAAGTGGCAGAGTGGGGGGGGTTGTGTTGCCCTGTTGAGTTCTACATGGAAAAACCTGGTGGGGACTTAGTCCTGAGACCAAAAATTCTGTTGTCTCCCTTTATATGCCAGAATGTTATGAATGGTGTTTATTTATTTATTCCTTTGGTCTTGGTCAGACAAAAAAAAAAAGAAGAAGAAAGGACTACTTGAGACTTATCTAGCTTTGACAGCACTTGAGGCTTTATAAATGTGGGTTTCAGATGCACTTGATGGAAGTTACTGCANTTCCTTTGTGTTTGGACAAAAAAAAAAAAAAAAAAAAAAAGAAGAAGAAAGGACTACTTGAGACTTATCTAGCTTTGACAGCACTTGAGGCTTTATAAATGTGGGTTTCAGATGCACTTGATGGAAGTTACTGCAAACTGGCAAACCAGACTGGAAGCCAGCACAAGACAACCACAAATCTGGCAACAAATTACCACTGCCAGATGCCTTTGTTGTTCCTTTAGCTTTCTACTGATTTGAGGCACTTCAGTTTTCTCTCTCTCTTTCTCTCTCTCTTTCTCTCTCTCTTTCTCTCTCTCTTTCTCTCTCTCTTTCTCTCTCTCTTTCTCTCCCTCTTTCTCTCTCTCTTTCTCTCTCTCTTTCTCTCTCTCTTTCTCTCTCTCTCTTTCTTTTTTTTAGAAAAAATTTGGAAATACTCTCAAAGTAGAACACAGGGTTTTGGACTGTCTAGCCAAAGTTTAGCTGTCCTTTTGCATCTTTGCCAAACTTCCTGTTTTCAGCAAAAAAGAAATATTATCTTGTTGGTTCTTTAGACCTGAAAAGATTTGCAAGTACAAATAAACTTGTGGTGGTCTTTTGGGGTTTTTTTCATGGCCTTTCAAAGAATAAACTCACTTGCTTCCTCTCAATTATGTGGTCTATGCTAACAAAGAAAAGTACTTAACCTTTGGGCCACTAGCAAGATTCAGAAAATGTTTTAATTATGCAGAACTTCTGCACTCTGAACTTTTAAAGTACAGATAATTATTTTTTTGTATGCTAGAAATCTTTGTTTTCTTGTGGTTGGGCAATAGCATCACTTGGCCACATGCACGTTAAGGGAGTTTGGAGTGAGTTAAAATTGGAGATCTTTGTTCTAAAAATTTCCTAAGCCTTTCCTGAAGGTTTATTCTTGGCAATTCATGGACATGTGGTAACAGAACAGAAAAATCTAAGACAGGTAGGAGGTAATCCCCCCTCTTACTGGCCAAATGAGTTCTAAAGTAAGAAATTAGGCAGCAAAGTTATCCCTTGTCTTCACGGAGGGAAAGCAAGAAGTCACAAACCCAAGCCCTGCTGCAAAGGAATTGGAGAAGACTCTCCTCTCTAAAAATATAATATATGTAAGTTACCCAAAAAAGGAAAAAAAAAGCCAAACTAACAATCTGTATCATTAATCCTCAATGCCTCTATAGTGTAAGGGAATGGAACAAAAGCATGTTTGCAAATTGACGTTGGCAGGAGTAGGGCTGTGGAGTGGGAGGTGGTAACTTGGCATTAGCTCCATTTCTGTGTGCCTTCAAAAATTACTGCATATTACCTGCAACTGTTGGGAAGATGTTGGAGTCTATTTTTTGTATTGTACTTCAAAGGCTTGGAAATTCTTTGAAGGTGACTTAACAGCTATTAAATGATACTAAAGGAGGAAAAAAAAAAAAATCGAAGTCTTTCCAAAGAAGTTGTTTAAAGGATGTGTTTAATATTAGTGTTGGAAATGTGCTATAAATCCTCGTAGTTTATGTGTGTCACCATCTCTGAGATGGCATTTATCACAGCAGAGGGAGAAGGAACAATTCACAGAGGAAAGGATCTTTTAAGAGTTTTATATGTTCCTCCCTATGTTACCAAAAGAAGGGGAAAAAAAAGACATTTGAGCAGAAGCCCTCAGCTGCACAGAAATCCTTGAACAGTTGTAATGTCCAGGCTGTATGACAGCAGGACACTCCTGCTGTTTTCCTTAAGGAAAAATGTACTTTTTACCATTTTTCAGCAGTTTGTTGTCTTTCACAAGGTAGTTATAAAACAGCAAGAACCTCCCTGTGCCAAGTAATAGGAAGAAGTGAAAAATGTAATTTAATATGTGGAAAAAAACCCAAAGTTTGAATAATGAATGTAAAAATTCAAATACTCTGAATGGGATGCTTCTGTTGATATTTTCTATTCTAGTTCTATCAATTAATTAATGTAGGAAATTCTAAGAAGTGTTAGGAAGAGAAATGCACTTGTGATTTATTAGTTGGAAAGATGTTTCTCTAGAGTCAGTTTTAGTTTCTTGTCCCTCTAAAAACCCAAGCCAGGAGTTTTGTCAAGAGCTCTGTATTCATCCTTTCAAAAGTGAAAGCGTTTAAAGGAGTGTTGCAAGTAATTTCTGATTCCACTACCTTCAAAGAAGTTAACTGCATTTAGTGTCCTTAGCTCTTAGCTTAATTTGTTAAATCAAGCTGCTTGTGAAATTTATAGCAAAATTGTTTTTCTCTGGGGAAATAATTACTATTCCTCTTACTGGTATGTGTGTGCAGATGTTTGTCAGCAGAGGAGTTTGAGTCGATGAGTTTAAAAGAAATGTTTTGTTCAGTAGCACTGAGCTGGTATCCTAACAAGAAGGGGAAGCTGATCTATTGATTCTTGACTATCGGGGTTGTGCCTTATTGATGGAAAATTCTGCTTTGATACAGTTTTCCTGCAGGCAAAACCTGGCTGACCTGTAAGGGGTTGTAAATGAAGTAGGGCTGGTTCATTCTAGGCTTCCTGTGCACCTTACCACAAGGTGGAGATGGGATTTTGGCTTTCAGGGCTATCATTTGATGGTTATCAAGCAAGGAAGAGGTATTTAGTATCTAACAAAGCTGAGCCTGTAGTGAAAACCTTAATTTTGGGTGTTTTTAATGAAAACATTTCTCAAGAGAAGGGATTAAATTAATGTGTGCATCTTGAAGAGGCTTTGACAGAGGGAAGTTCTGGCAGACCTGCTTGGCCTGAAACTGCCTTGACCCTCAAGGGGAAGGATTTTGGTGGTATGCTGGAATAGACACATCCCATCACCCACTGAGTGTCATCCAATTGAGCCCCTGTCTTGGTACAGAGGTTGGGGATCAGAGAATTTCTCTAGGTTTGTAGGAGCATAAGGATTTTTTTCCAAACTGGGAAAGGCACTTACTGGGGAATTTGGGACAGTGCCCAGAACCTCCAAAACTTGAGCCGGGTGTTTCAGTGTATTCCGTGTCTTATTTGTGTTGCCATTAATGGATGTAAAGCTTCTAGCCTGGCCATGTACAATACCAGGACAGGTACAAATGCAGGCAGAACTTTCTGCAATATACTCTGGAGGAAATGGTTTGCATGGTTTTCCATCATCTGAGCTACTTGCTGACGCCATGTTTCTTTCTTCCTGAACCATGGGGCATATTATGGTTTTGGCTGAGAAGAAACCTTGCCCTGAATAGTTTGAAGTCTCAGTTCATAAGTAGAAAGCCATACTGGGGGCTTTCTTAGGTCTTCATTAGGTAAATTCATCAGTGGAAGGAGAGCCAGATGGATTTGAGCGATTGTCTGCTGCAATACTACATCTTGCATTTCATGGGGAAAGGGTGGTGGTGGCTCATCAGCTCCTGGCTTCCCTGCCTGCTGCAAGAAGCAGAACAATAAAGTTTTGTCAAATGCACCAGTGGCTACAACTGACAGAAGCTGGAACTTCCAAGTCTTATAATAAATAGATGAGAAGCACAGACGGTGCTGTGCTGCCTTTTGGGAGGCAGCACAGCCCTTGGACAGGTGCTGCCTGGTTAGTTTTCCCCTAGAGAAAGTGAGGACCAGGATGGTATCTCCGATAGCTTGGAGGCTGGCTCTTGGCTCAAGTCAGTTTTAGATGCACATAAAAGACTGTTTATGTTGAGCTCTTTCTTTTTTAACGCTTAACCAGTGTTCCTGGTGAATCCGAGGAATTGCCTATAAAAATTTCTACATCTGTTTCCTTCCTTAGGCTTGTCAGTTGTTACTTATATCCCAGTCATGGCAGAGAGGAAATACTGCTTTTCTTTATTCAGAGTGTCTGGAACCCACCCTGAATTTAAAGCACCTCACAAATTTTTAAAACAAGCCATCAACAAATACTAGATGCTCATCTTTTGTACTTTGGTTCATCCTATTTTTTTCCTGGAACTGACTTTTAATGAAAATATTTTTTCTGACAAAAAGCCAAACACCTTGGCACATCAGCAGGAACCTGCAGCCCCCTGAAATTGCTCCATCCCAAGGCTGCTGGACGACGCCTTGCAGTGGCCTGTGGATCTAGCAATGAAAACGCGGAGTACACTGTGTGATCTAAGTTTTGGGGAACTGGAAGTGCATTTCACAATCAATGGACTTTTAGGAGATCCTGGTTTTGTGTGTCTTTGCTAATTTTAATCATTTGAGTGACATGCTTTCCAGTCCAGCTATCTACTTTAGAGCACAAAATTTAAGCTTAAGCAATCCCAAAAAAATAGGGTTGGTGGGGGCGGAGCAGTACAGGGAGAAGGCTGGAACTGTGTATTGCAGTAGTAGATGGGGCGGGGGTGGGGGAAGAGAGAAACACCCAATTCTGGTGGTATTTTCTTTAAGACTGTATGGCACACCCATGTTTTGGAGCACAGGCATGAAAACTGGCAACAAACTGACTTTTGTTTCAAGTTTTTGTGAAAATCCACACAAATTTGGCAAAGCTGTCAGGCTTTTAACCATCTCGGTTCATGCATATTCAGCAGCAAGGAGTTGGATTTCAGCAGTGCCTAGACAGGTGCGCCCAAAGAGAGCCGGCCTCCTACCAGAGGTGGGAGCACGGCAGGGTGGAAGGGGAAGAAGATCCACATTCCGTGTGCTGCCCATTTCCTCAGGGCTTTTAGAGGATGGCAAGCCCTTGTGCTAGGAAGCCTACGCCTCTGTGTCGGTTCATTTCTGCCAGAGCAGCCTTGAGGGCTTTCTGCTCTGAATGTAGATGAGAGGAGCGGCAGGGAAGGCAACCTGAGGGCAGAAGCCTGGAGTTTGGTTGGAAAGGTGAAGGACTGGGAAGGTGGGAGAGGAGGAGCAAAGAGACCACGAGCCCTGGTGAGGACTTGGCAAAGGGCCAAGGCCTTGGACTGTGGCCAGAAAGATGAAGGATGAGGCCAGGAGAAGAGGCTGGAGCATGGAGGGGCAGGGTTATGTATTAAGGTTTGAACCGGGGAGAGCTGGCTGGGGAGGAGAACAGAGACAAGAGCTGGGTTGAAGTAGGTGAGGCTTCTGTTGTTCTCTCACTGTAAACTTCATCTGTGCTCATTCCAGGCTAAATGTGCTAAATAAAAATGATGAGTGCCAGGATAAAGTCTGCCCCCCCAAACTGAAACATCCCTGCCTTTGATCATATTCCATTTCCTGTGTCAGCACATAGTCTTCAGGAACTAGAATTTAAATTATTTGGCCAGGTTCTGAGCTGCTGACACCTGGTTTAACTTTATCAATAGCTTCTTACAGATTTATATAGACAGCCCGGTCCTATAAGCATCTTCCCACCTCTGTTATTTCCTAACATGGCTTATGCCTTTAAAGATAATAAAGATGTGATCTCGTACTCTCAGACCTGTTGGGAGGCTGAGTTTTCTTATTATTAGCCAAGAGCAGAATCTGTCTCTTTGTCTGTAAATTATCTTCATTATACTGTGTTTTAAAATGCATCACTTTAAAGTCTAAAATATTTGACAGTCTGCAAATGTATTCAAAATACTGCAGAGTTTAGCAATGGTCAAATATCTAGCTATACATTATATACTGTCACATATATTTAATATATGTGCAAAAATGTCACCAGACAGAATAGTTATGGGGAAAATATTGTAATACATGTAAAAATTGTCATCTACTGATGAAAATGACCCTAATTTATTTAGAGCACCGACATGCATATATATCTTTACTCTGACATTTTTTTTCTATAGTTTTAATAAATAACTTTGTTTTAGTACTTGTTTTCATTGTGTGTAATGTCCTGGGATGAGGTGGAAGTTGGAATGCAGAAGGAATCAAGTGGAAATTACTAGGTGGTGCCTTTTGTTTTCCAAGAGTAGTGAAGTAAAGTTTGAATGTGTTTTAATATTCTTGAATATTTAAATGCCCTGGGGCATCTTGTATTTAGAAGGAATTTTTTTTTTTATTAGTTTCTTTGTGTATTTTCTGTTTTTTTCTTCCCTGTTTTGTATAAACTTCAAAGGTAATTTTTTGCTTGTGACTTTCTATGAAATCCTGGAAAATGTTCAGAAGGTCAAATGGGTTGTTTTGATGTGGTGTTTGGATGTTCATTCTCTTGTTGTTTTTGAAGTAAATAAGGCTATGTTAACATAAAACCATGTAACAAGTTGGTTATATTAACTATCTGGTAGACTGGAGGAGGGTCTTATTTTTTCTTATTGGTGTCTCTAGTCCCCATTTGACTGCAGACTGCTGTGTTATTATCTAGGGGCAAAATCCATCAAACTTCCAAATAAACTCACAGCTGCTGTGGAGCTCGCATGGGGGGGTCAGTGGACTTCTTTGTGGGCTCTGGGTATTAAAAGGCAAGATATCAGTGGATCTTTCTGAATGGGAGTGAGACTTGTAATATTAGTAGCAAGGTAACAGCCTTACTTTCTTCTAGTAATTTCTGATCATTTCTCAGCCCACCAGATTTAACCACCTTACTAATGTGCTCTACAATGTTCTGTACCAAATATTAATATCAGGGTTATTACAGTGTCAGCACTTCTCTGGTGTTAGCAGATATATTGTTTTCATTATATAAATCTGGTCCCCACACTCCCTGCTTTCCAGTTTAATTAATCCTCTGTCACACCAATGCTGCCAAGAAACCTGTAGCTATTTATAGAAAGGCATCATATTTTAATATGCAAAAGATAAATATGACTTGGAATGTTACAAACTGTGCTGCAAGTAGGATTTAAAAGTAAAAAATTAATTTGACTCAATAATGAAAGCTATAGACTGCCTTTAATGCTTTTCACCCTGTGAAAAATGTTAACTCTGATTAAGTAGATAGCAGATTAGCTTTAATTTTGAGCTTTTTGACCTTGAGATATCTCAGATGAGTCTCCATGTGTCACACTCAATCAGGGAAAAATAACTTTTTGGGGGGTTTTTTGTGCTCTGTACAGCAAAAGCACAAACCACAGGGATCAGGTGATAAAACTTCTCTGTAAGAAAATTTTTTTGGGGAAACAGTTTTTGTTTCCTATGTAGAAAACTGGAAGAATAAGTCTTTACTGGTGAGTCACCAGCATTTTCCAAGACCTGCCATATGGCAGGGAGGGATATACTCCCACATCTCCTCAAAAGTGCCCCAAGATTCATGATTCTGGCTGTTTGCATCAACCCCCTGCATATAAATGTCCCAATAGGGAAAGAGGCTTCAAAGAAAACACAGAGATTGACCTCAAAATACTGGGCAGAAATAACTTACATGCTATGAGTTTGGAAACTTGCATTCATGCCAAAACAGTAACTTTCTGGTGGTATTGCTTCAGGCCATAAATTTGCTGGCTAAAGGCACCTGGAACTGGCCAGGGCTTGTATTGGCTGTATCTTTGTTCCTCCTTCACATCCCCAAATCTAAGCCATGACGTTCTCCTAAAAAAAGTTATGTTGGCTCTTCCCCAGCTTATTGTGCTTAGCTTTATCTTGAATGAGTCTATTATTTACAGTTCCTGCAGCTTTAGTCCAGAAATTACTTACTGCCCTATATTTCCTGCAAACTTTTTTTCTGGGATTGATTGTATGTTTGCCAACTGCAATGTCTCTGGCACCAGGTGGATATAAATGGTAGAGTTACAGTACCAGTAAGCAGTGTTTTCATAGTCTGGTATTTGAATTCCTTTAGAGTTCTTTGGGGAAGCAGATATGAGAACTGATGTGGTCACTTGGCTACTGTGCCTTTAAGAACTGAGAAATTTGGAGGCTTTGTGCAGATGATACAGTGCTGGACTTAGCTTGTCCTGTAGTCTTACTCTACAAAGGCCACAGGGGCTCTTAAAACAAGCTGAATTTTTCCTCAGTATACATTCTGAAAACTTTTGCAAACATTGGGTTTAAAACTAATGATTGTGTATTTACATATGCAAAATAAAAATCAATTGTATTCTTAATAGCAAATATATGCCAATAATTCTGTTGAAAAAGTGCTTGTAGCACACTCTCCATTTTTCTATTTAACATCCCAGCTGTTTTACTAGTCCACATTTTTCTTCAAAATACTGAAAGTGAGAAAACCATGTTTCTACATAAAAGTGCTTGAAACTATTTTTGATTTAACTCAAAGGCATTCAGGAGCAAGCAAATGCTGTCAAGTGTCTTCAGCCAGTAGATTTCAATTTGTATTTAATACTTGCATAACTTAAACATTAGCCAAGAGAATTTTAAGCATTTTTTTTTCCTTTAATTTGACTTTAAAAAAAAAGTAAAAAAGACTCCTCCTGGACTGAGATCTTGTATCTCAAGTTTCAGACCGAAGTAAACTTTTATAGCCGAGTTGTAAAATAGCAGTTTATGAGACAAACTCTGCCAAAACTTTAACTATAACTGTGCCAATGTGCCATTATAATAATCCAACAATAATCATGGTCCATTATATTAAATCACTCGCACAGACAAAGACTGCTAACCTTTCCAAGTGGGAAAAAATGTTCCTTTCAGATCAGGGATAAATTCCAACTGAGAAGACCAAATGCTGCAGCCTTTAAGTAGTGAATACATTTACTTCTCCCCAGGGCTCAAATAACCCAACATTTGGTAAATGTTTAACAAGGATGAATTCTCCCTCCCATTTGCCCTTTTCTCATATACACTAGATTAACAAATTTAGTTTAACAAGATGATCTGTGTTACCCCCTGGTATCCCCCAATTAGATCCTTCCTCCTGTTATTGGCATATCATCCCAGTACATTTGTTTGATAAGAGGACCCAAGATAATTAGCTGTGTGGCAGAAAGTATCTTCCACCAGCCCTGCTTCTTACACAGGCAAGTCTCCCCCCGACACGAGAAGGTGCTTTTGCTGTTGCTCTTTCCTTTTTTCATGTGTTTTTCCTTTTTTTGTGTTTTTTAAGGGGATCTCCTATTTGGAGCATTTTGCAGAGGAGATTAAGCGAGCATGGTGTGTAACTCTTGACTCCGATTATGCCTCCCCTGCAGCTTGTCAGGAGCTAAATCAAAGCCTCTGCAAATATTCACAAATCCAGCTTAGAAATCTCATATTTAGTCCTGGATAAATGAACATTGTTGTGGACA
The DNA here is from genome assembly GCA_013397555.1 of Urocynchramus pylzowi. NCBI lineage: Eukaryota > Metazoa > Chordata > Aves > Passeriformes > Fringillidae > Urocynchramus > Urocynchramus pylzowi. The sequence continues at coordinate 84,580 of VZRH01001142.1, read as the reverse complement.
GAATAACTGTAGGCACCCTGACAGGTTCAGGGGGCAGTGATAGGCTGTGCCTGTGGTGTCTTTGTGCAATTCCTCCATTAGCCTTCTCTATTTTCAGTTGAGTTTTGTCACATTCAGATGCACTGTTGTTTCATGTTGTATCTGTCCACCTGGATGGATGGCGAAACTATATGTTTTGAGGTTTTTTGTTTGGTTGATTTTTTAAATTTGTTGGGTCTTTTTTTGGTTTTGTTTGCTTTTTCTTTCCCTTCAATTTGTAAAGTTATTGGGCTTCGGCTGTGAAAGGAATTTGGGGCTCTCCTGTTTTCTTGGGAATGTATGAGCAACTTCAGAGCTACCAACTTTGTCATGCTTAGAGCTTAATGCCTGCAAGGACTGGGAGGAGAGCAGAGTTAGGCTGGGAAGGACCAGAAGCCCATGTTGGTGATCTGAATTGCACTGAGCAGCTGCATCTAATTCCAGAACTAGAGCTTCTACCTACGCTTAACACTGGAGCAGGGGTGGTGACAGCTGGGAAAAATCTCTAATGCTTTTAACAGCCATCAGTGTCACTGATGAATAAAGCACCTTCCTGTGCCTTAATCGGAGCAAGGGCTTTACCTCTGTTACTGAAACCTGCCTAGAGGATTCTCCGGCACATGTGCGTGCCTGTGTGTGCCATTATTTTGCCACTGCAGCATTTTGTAGGATTTCCCTCCCATCCAGAAGTGAAGGCCTGGTTGAAAGCTGGGCAGTGTTGTTGGTGTGCTGGAGGAGAGCCAAGGCAGGAGCAGTGTGGTGCTGCTCGGAGTGCGCTTCGGCACCACAGCATTCCTCCGTCAGCCGCTGAGTTCTGTCACGTCGCTGGCACGAAGGGCTCCACACCTGATAGTGCTCAGTGACTTAAATATTCTTGTCAAAAGAGCTCTTGGATGAGCTCAGGATTGTGGCGTTGACAGATGACAAGGACTGTGGTGGTTTGCTTCATGGCAATATCCTGTTATTTGGGTTGGTGGGTCTCTAGCTGAACACCAACACCCTTCCAGGTGGCTTTTTCCTGGTTTCTGACAGACTGACCTTCAGGAAACATTCATTTTGGGACTTGCTCGTGTCCCATTTCTGTCTCTGACACCTCAAATTAGGTGATAGTAATGTCAGACTTTTGTCAGCCTGGCCATTGAAGCTGATAATGAATATAACTTTCTTCTTGTGTGATATCCATCACCAGGGGCTCACTGCTGAGCTGCTTGCTATAGCAGGTGGGAATTGCACTATCTTCTTTCTGGGAGAGGTCTCCCTTAAGATTCCTAGGAAGAGCACAGCCATGTGTTTCCTTCAGCTTCACATAGAGAGTGGTTTGGGACTTACCCTCAGGTAAAGCAAGAGCTTTGCCTGTGTCAATGCATTATCATTTTGGCTGTGATTGGTAAGGTGATAGGTCTGGGGAAAGTCCTCAGTGGGAACTAATTTACCCATGAGCTCTGGAAATACATTTGCTTCTGAGATTTTGCCTGAAAGAGTCTCCACATGAAGGTGTGTTTTATTTTGCAACTGCATCATTTAATTGCTGGCAAAGGAAAAAATTCTCACTTGTTTGTGTTTTTATTAATCAAGCTAAATAGAATAAATCAGCCTAGGTGCAAGAAAGCACCAGAGGATTCATTTGGATAAATAGGACTCTTCATTCTTGAGTTATTTACACAGTCATTCTGCTGTTCTTAGGCACAAGGAAGAAAGAAAGAAAGAAAAAAGCCAGTCAAGTGCCTCAGTAGCACCAAGAAAAATGAGTCAGTGGGAGGACTATGTAATAAAACTGTGTCACAAGATAATCACTCCTTGCTGATATACAAATGCTACAGCAGAAACCTGCCCTTGTCATAAAGTTGCAATTACTAATGTCTCAGTAGTTTGAACAAAAGGTAAATACCCAGATGATGGAGCAAAGAGCCAACAGTTCCATCCACTCCTTAACCATCACCTTATGTATGTGCATGTAATACTTCCCATTTTTCTGCACTGTCTTTCCAAGAAGAAGAAAAAAAAGTATTCCTAAGTGCCTGGGAAAAGAATAACCCTTACAGAAGACCTACATTCATTTAAGGAATTAGTGAAATAAAAGATGATATTTTCTGGGTTTGACAGACTATTTTCTCTTTGGGAGCTAATACATAGCAATGAAGTTGGATCCCCAAACTACTAATTCTAATTCCCCAACTACTAATTCAGGTTCAGGCATTTCAAGGCACTGAAGTGATTTCTTTATTGATGTCAGTTTTACCAATTCCTGTCTACTCCACAGCTTTCCTACCTGGCTGAGATGCTCTTTTAATTCAGGTTCAAGCAGTACTTGATTCTGCAAAATGCCAAAAATGGTGTGTAAGTCCTCAGACTCCTGTAAGGTTTGCAAACAGCACAAGAAGTACTCCAGATCTTGCAACCTATTTTTATGGATGTTGAGATGGACTTTAATCTTAGCAAGATCAGGAAGTGATTTCTAGGCCTGAGAGTTTTCTTCGGCTCAGGAATTTTGGGAAGGTTGAGAGCAGCCTTGCAGGAAAGGACTTCTTTGGTTAGGATGGGATAATTAGTTGACAAAGCCTCTCTTTCTTCTCTGTTTGGCCCACTGATTTTTAGCTATTTTGAAAGTCAATGACTCCAGTTTCTGTTCTGATAACATCTAGTGATAGAGCTAATGAGTGTCTTCAGAGCTGCTGATGTGTTACTGGCTGTTTAAGCAGCAGGTTCAGTTCTGGCTGAGTTGGGGCCCCTTCAGATGTGCCTGAAGTCACAATGTGTTCAAACAAGCTGTCCAGAGCTGTCTGCTTCTCCTGAAACTCACTGAGTGGAGCCCTAACCCCAGATTAAGTGTCAATCTGGTTTAGTGGTGTAAGATCGAGGAGACACTGTCATTGGAGTCTGCATCATCTTGTCAAGGAGTCTGTCATTGAGCCTTGCATCATCTTGTGTTTGAGCTACAGTCCTTGTGGAGGTACAGAAGGGTCAAAGAGATCTGAAGCCTTACAGTTTCTCCAGAGCACAATATTTCATTGCTTCCCCTAAGAAAGAGCTGTGCTCTGGTGATGCAGCCTGGTTCTGGGACCAACCGTGAGTTTTGTGCCATGAGGCCAGGCCACACCACCAGGCCAATAGGAAAACTTGTGCCATAAGGCTGGTCTTGTGCCCAGAGAAGGTGCTAGAACCTGTGATCATCCAGAAAGAATGACAGAAAGTTTTCTGGTTCTGTTCAGAGTTTGCTTAAGTGCTCTCCTGTAAAACTGGATTTTGTCTGAGAAAATGGTGTGAACAATCTGGAGGGAAATGCAGACTTTCCATTCTCTATGTGTCCTATATAAAATGGCAATTTTCCAGTGTCACTTGTAAATGATCTTTTCCTTGATGTGCAACTAGATGCCAGAGAATTTGGTATAAGCTTTTGCATTGTGCTGAAGGCCATAAAACCATCAAAATCTCCTTTTTTGGTTGCAGTAGAGCAACTGTCTAGCTTGGTGGGTAAGGCTGGCCCATCTTTGCCTGGTTTTATGAGTCTCTTTTTAGGTTGAAGTTCAAAAATATCTTCCTCTTAACTACTTCCAAAAGGTCCGTGGAAAGTGCTGCTTTACCAGTTACACAAAACATTTTGGGGATGGGGAAGAATCAGAAATGAGTTGTCCTCTGCTTTTCTCATGGCAAACATATTCAAGAGCAACCATTTTCTCTCTGCTCTGCTGTGAAAATGCCATTAAACTAGTTTGTTTACATCCTTTCTCTCCTTTTTTGATACGTGATTTTGATACAAACCCGTATTTTAGGCAGACTTTACTACTAGCACCACACCCTGCTGAAACCTTTTAGACCTCATCAGCACATCCCCAGCCACCCAAAGGCATGGGATGCCAGGGCAGCCTGAGAATAGGGATGGATCTCCATTCTGCTCAGATGGAGCACTTTTACACAACTCTATTTTTGGCTCTTCGCTTGTTCAAATGAAACTGTCTGATTAAGTAACACATAGGAAATAGATTTCAGTCCAAGTCTGAATCATTGAGCTATTAATTTTTTTAAAAGTGGTTTTTGGTTTTTTCTTTCCTCAAAATCCATGCTCGCTCCTTTCCATGTTAGTTTTCCCCCAGAGGGACACAGGAAATTCATTTGGATTAGGTGTGAATTCACAGTGTATGAGCTGTGTAGACACCCTTGTGCAAAATGAAAGCTGCCTGGAGTTGGCTTGGCTTTGAGAATGGATTTGGTCCACCCTAGGTCTCAGTAAGAATTTTCTTGCTGAGATATAATTAGCTAATTAGCTGATTTAACTAATCCTTCTTTAAAATTAATTTGGATTACTTTCCTTGGCTGTCCACAGAGAGACAGAAGTGCTTAGCTCTCCCAGTGACTAATGCCATCACCTTCTGGGATGCACACAGTACTTCTGCAGCATCCCATGTTTTGAGCCCATTGAGGTGGGGAGCAAAGAACTTGTATTATCTAATCTAAACTTGCCACCCTAGTATCAGGTAGGGTGTAGTAGTCTGTGTAGTTCACTACCAGAGTTATTACTGGAGCTGGGACTTGTATTTTGGGTATATCTGACCTTTTTCTCGAGCAATCAAGGCTTTAATTTCAAGAGAAGCCATAAGGTGTAGGTAATGTCTTTGAGTTCTTCTTAAATAGTCAGGCTTAAGTGCTGGGTTCACAGCTAGATTCTCTGACATCTTTGACAATTAACATGCAGTCCAAATCAGAATATTTTAATTAATAAATACATTTGATACAGCATCAATGAGGATGTTAGATCTTAACCTAGACCAGGGAGTAAGAAGTACCTAGACAGAATGGACCTTGCCTGCTTGTGTAGGGTCTGATGAATTGTAGCTTTTGATCCTGTTCCTGAACCATTAGTTTTTTGGATTTTGGTTGGTTGTTTTTCCTTAGGTTTTTCCGAGAATGCACTGAAAATGGACTGGAAAAGGGTGGATGGAATACATGTACTTGAATGGAGAAAGGAAAATAGATTAAACCAGATGAGACTCCTCTGAGTTAGTTAATTGTATCCCAAGTATTGTTATCAGCATTCCCCTATCCAATTGGAAGAATGTGATGTGTAATATTCCACAGCTATCTGTCCTGCTTCCAGCTCTGTTCAGTGTTGTCATTAATGACTTACACAGTGCAGTGCAGAATATGCTTATTAAATTTGCAGGCAACATAAAGTTATGAAGGCCTGCAAATATACTAGGGGACAGGATTAGGAATTTAGAAAGGCATATAGAAATTGAGAAACTGGTGAAAAGAAAAAAAAAAAAGGGATAAAATTCAGCTGGGGACTAAACTCACAAGTCATTGACTGCATGAGCATGGGATGCATAATGTGCAGGTGATGACACTTTAGAAAAGTTTGGGTGAATTATAAGTAGATCACAAGCTGACTGCCAATTTAACCCTAAAACCAATCACGTCATGGTATTGCAAAGAAAGGCAGACCTTGTAATTGGAACTCAGTAGGCATTTACCTCTCAAGACAAGTGTTATGTCACTTGGCACTGATAAGGTGTGGACTAGGTTTGCTACTATTCTTCCAAGTTGGAAGGATTTTGAATAAACACTGTGAATATTTATGGGTCTGAGAAAAATGGCTTAGGAGGAGAAATTGGAAAAACTACAGTTTTCTTGTCTTCTAAGGGACACTGAAGTTAGGCATAAATACTCTTTAAGTACATTAAAGACTTTTTAAAAAATTTAGGCTGTTACCTCTTTTACAAGTTTGTGTTGGGGCCAAAATTACAGCAGGAGAGTTCCAGATTAGATGCTAGAAAACTTTCCCCAGAAATAATGGTAGCATTAGGTAAGAGCAGATTGCCTGGTGGAGCCATGTAGTTTCTGTTGTTGGTGGTCAGTAGAAACAGTTGAGAAATGTTTCTTTCTCAACTAAAAATGAAAAGTTTATCAGCAATGAAATTAATATAATCACCCCTGTCTTGTAGGATGACTGAGGAGTTCTTGGGGTCTTTTTTGGTCTGGGAATTTGAGAGCAATCAGTACAGTACTTGGAGTAGTATCCAGGGGCAGCAGTTACTCAACTGGATATTTATGCTGCCATTTTAATCTTTTCAGGTAATTAGTTATTTCTAGACTCCCTATAAGTAGCTAGGCCAGGATCAGGACCTTCTGAGAGCAGCTCAGTTCTGTACACAGGGATACTTGCTTTTCAAATGCATGGCTGTTTTCTGTGAAGCTTTATTCCCAATCACACTATAACATTCCAAAGAGGATCCTGGACTAGAATTTGGCAATATTGGATTAGACTAGAATTTGGAGTATTTTTGCTGTCAAATTTAGGAAATAAAGTCATATTAACATACATTTTTTTTCTGTATTAAACACATCTAGAGCAATATGCCAACCTCCTTGTCCTCTTACCACATCCCTTCTACAGCTGTTACCTAATATTAAAACTACAAGAGAAGGGTGGGCAGGTAGGATGGAGAACCCCCCCAGTCAGCTTTTTCCCCTGTGATGCACCACTGAAGACAGAATTCCCTCCATCAGCACACATCTGGAAAATGCATTGCAGTTTTGAAAGAGAAGGCTGGGAGAGAGGTCACACTTATAAGGCAAATGCCAAATTATATTCCTTAATTTATCACATTAAAACATTTAGAAACTGGAAATTTCCCGAATTTTTATCATCTTTGGAAATACTGTTTTCTTTACATACTCGAGCATTTTCTTGGCTTTTACGTCTTCAGTGTGGACAGGCAGTTTACTGCTTGGGACAGCATTTAGGAAGAGGAGACCATTTTTCTGCATTTTGGAATAGTGAGTGAGTTTGGAGCAGTCATTTAAATGGTTCATTATGTGTGCATGCACCTCTGTGTCTAAATAATCATAGTAATTTCCTTTATTCAATTCTTCAAAGTCCCAGATGAAATCTGGATTTCAGTACAGTTAAATGCATGTAATTCAAGATACAAAAAAGGGAAAGAAGCATTTACTGTACAGATGGGGAACTGAATCACACAGAACTAAGAGACTGTCCAAAAATAATACAGAAAAACTAAAGCAGAGCAGGGATTTAAGCCTGAACTTTGTGATATCTCACTCAAATACCTAATTACAAGGTTGTTTTTAAATTTCCAAGTTGTTCTCTTATACATAACAAGCGTCATCACTTAGGCCTTTAACTATTTTGTTTCTAAATTAAACCTTTCTTCGCTCTGCTGGAACGTGGAGCTGGAACACTGGTGTGACTAACTGGAAAATGATGATTTCACACCAAAGCTAGGGAGATGTGGCCAAATGGATAGGAACCACTCTTGCATCAGGCTTGACCCATGAGGTGTCACGTCAAGAAAAGTGCCACATTGCTGCCACCTTTGTGATGTATCTCACACTTGTCCCCACAGCCCTCGGTGTGGCTCTTGCCGCGGTTATCGCTCACGATCCCTGGCTCGGGACACGGAGCCCAGCTGTGCTATTAGAGAAGTGCCATCGTGGGAAGCTGGAGCTGCAGCCAGTGTGGCTGGGATATCAGGACTGCTTCTGACATTCTTGGACCCCTCCTCTTCGCTGCTCTCCTTTTTCCCCATTCTCACTTCCCCCAGATAATTTAAACTCCAGAGATCAGATGAAAATTCCTACTCAGCAATTTTTTTTTCTCCCCTCCCCCAACACTTTTAATCACAGGAGCTTGTTCAGGAAGAAATATGTGCTATCTTAGACATATGTGGGTGTGAAAGAGGCCTTAGTAAGGCCTTTCTTCAGGTTAAGAAAACAGCAAACTCGTTCTGTGACATTCTCTCATCCTCCGGTGACCTGTGCAAGGCACAGGGAGTGTTGTGCATACACCTGAAGCTAAAACAAAGCTGAAAATTATCTAAAACACTGCAGTTGTTGGGTGGGGTTGGAGTGAATGAGCAGGTGCATACCAAAACAAAATTATCTTGGGCTGTGTTCCTGTCTTGTTTCATAATCATTAAGCAGGTTTGGGGGTAGAAAACTTCCAAGAAAAAGGAAAAGAAGAGTGGGAAATGGCAATTCAGAAGTCGGTGGCTTTCCTGCAATCAGCCCAGTAGTTGCTCTTAGCTGCCCGACTGCCAGGTTTTGGCAGAGATTTAGAAGCTGAGTATCTGTTGTCTGTCAGGCCAGTGCTGTCAGTCACCTACGTTCAGGTTAATGCTTCAGGGAGCTGGCCAAACTCCAGGGGATAACTCGCCTAAATAAAGATATCATTGCTCTTTTCTTGGAACTAGATGTTCTTCCCTCCTCCCTCAGTCTTTTGCTCCTTCTTTGTGCTGTGGAAAAATGAGATGGCTTTGCACAACTTGGGGGATGTTCAGATAGAGAAGAAAATTTCCCATCCCTGCAAGAAAAAAAAAAAAAAACAAAAAAAACTTAAATCTAGAAATCTTAAAATTAAGACTGACCCAGATTAATGTGTGAGTGTGTGTGTTTTTCAGAACAGGATGAACTGAACTGATAGGCTGAAAAATGCAGTGAGTAATATGTGTAAACTCAAGCCTTTGGTATGCAGCTTAATCTGGCACAGCACCCAACTTGCCTGACTAATCTGCTTTATGTCAGCATGACAAGGTTTGTTGGAAGTGATGATATCTTTTAGTAGACGAAGTAATTTAGTTGGCTATCTATTAGTAGTATTGGACAAGGTTTCAGGCACATAAGTCCTTCTGCAGACCACCTGAAAGCTTTAAAGAAGGTGTCACCTTTGCTTTTAGCTGACCTGTGGAAACAGTTGGGAGCTTAAAGCTTGCCTGCTCTCTCAATCTTTTCTGCTTAGTCTTACGAAGGATTTATTCTACCTTGTCTACATGATGTCTAAGGACTAACATATCCACCCAAGAGTATAATAATTTCCTTCTTTCAAAAGTTACTCTGTGTTAACAGGAAAAATTTTAGAATAGCTGGGCTTGTGGGGTTAGGTTTTGGGGTACCCAGATTTCCTTCGCTGGTCATTTGCTCTGTGCTGTAGATATTCTGTATTGTCTTAAAATCAGAGCCTCTTGTGATGTCTGAATTCGTGTGTCCAAAGGAGATGTTTAAAGTCAGTAACCACTATTGAAAAGCACAGATTTTGAAGTTAATTGTAATAAGATAAAGGACGATAAATTAGTTAAGTTTCTCTTCCCCTGTGCTCTTTGCCTTCAGCAAAGAAGAAGAAGAAGAAATGAAGTTACTTAGACACTTGCCTGTGTTATGGATTAGAAGTGATAAAGTCAAATAGCTACCAAATGCTTTTCAAAAATATCAAAATCTAGCAAGCGAGTAAAGGAATCGGAATACTCAAACTGAAGCCGAAAAAGAAAATAATGAAAACCATCCTCTCTCATGAATAGTTTTGGTCCTCATTATAGATTAGTAGTTTTGTGAGATGATGTAGAAATGTTCCTTATTATCACAGCTTTATTGCCTACCTCTGTACATCTGTTCCAAAATTCATTTCAAAATGGCCAGACATTTCAATAATCCAGTGTGGCTTGGAATTTTCATATTGTTTCTGGTGTGTTAAAATCTGGATGGAAAGCTGGTACTTTTAAATTTACAATTGCACAGACCGTACAACATCTGGGTAGCTTTGCTCTATTGCTTTCCCTGTTCCTTTAAATTTAGACTGAAGTTATGATGTGCATGAAAGGCTAAAGACCTTGTGTGTGGCAGGTGTTATTTCAAGCTGACAAAAATTCAGTAATATGTTCATTTTACTTTGATATGGCCTTTTACAAAAATGCATAAAACTCTGATTCAAACCTTGGCAATACAGTTTTATTTTTAAAAAAGGCATGGAGCATTTTCTGAACTAGGAGAAATTAACAATCTTATTAACAACTTATATATGTGTGTGTGTTTATTTAATAATATATTCATTAAATGTTTCCCTAAGAAGTCAGTTATTTTTATTCCCTACAATTAAAGCTTCTCTGTTGAGATGCACTTATGTACTTTCTGGAGGATCAGTAAAATGTTTTGGGCTCTTATTTTCCTGAGGTAAATTGCAAACTTCTTATATATATAAAATATACGATGTATCACACACATTATATATATAGATTCCTTAGAAATGTCTTGATTAGTTACTCATCATTGGCAGTCCCACAGCCATGATCTGTACAGAGGAATCTTTAGCAGAGTGAAACGTCCTGGTTCTAGTGGTCCATGCTGTGCTTTGCTGCTTTACATAAGCCAAGACATAGATGATATATGGCTATTCTGCCCAACACATCCATGGCATCCTAACTATGGTCTGTATAAGAAGACCTCTTTAGCCTGCAGAGTTAGTACTTGTATTTCTATTTCAAGACAAACAAACAAAAAATTCCCAGCCAACAACAACCCCACACCTACCAATCCTCCAAAAATCATAATTCGTAAATATGGGAAAGGATGCAAACTTTATATGCATCATCCCTGTGTCTGATTGAACCAAAAATCTTTGGGGAGATTTTTAAATGCTGCACACCTGAATCTTCTGAATGAGCCCATGGGGTTTTCTGTATTGTTGTTCATGTTGAGCAAGAGAAAAAAGGATTTTGGAGAAAACCGTACATGTAACTAAATTCCAGCTTAATGGTTTTACTCCTTAATCCTTTGGAGTCCCTGTAACCTCCTCTGAGAGACATATGGGAGGGTGCTTGTGGCTGGAATATTGGTTAAAAGCCCCATCCCAGTTGTGTTTGGCATTACTCTTGAGGTGGGTATAGTGCTGTTTTGCCAGAACAGGTCTGATCAAACTGCATTTTCAACCTGACCTTCTCCTCACCCCTAATAACTTCCTGGTTGCTTGGTCAGAGAGAGATTTATGAGCAAGGACAAAGTGTGATGTGTCTGTCCCAGCAGCAAGGGAAACCAGAAAACTTATTAAGAGAGAGGGGAGGGGGAAAGAAGAGAGAGAATGAGAAAGAAGAGAGGCTGAAAGCGAGTCTGGGTTTCAGACAGAAGCACTTCAGCTTCTGGTCTACTGTAATTACCCAGCCACTGAAGAAATAAAACGTTGAAAAATCAATTTTATAAAAAAATCAATGTTTTAAACAATTTGAAAAGCTCTCATAATTTAAAATCCCTCTGCAATGTGCGTGTTCAGAGCCCTGATCACCTTCAAAGTAAAGTGCTCCAAAAATTTTAAATTGTTCTGCACAGAAAAATGCTCTGAACCCCCATTTCACTCCCAAATGGAAGCAGTCTTGAAAATGTGAAGCATACCAATAATTTTTCAATAAACCTCTCTGCCCAACCTTGCCCATGCTTCCAAGAAATTCATGCATCTCAGAGTTTCAGTGTTTTATTTATATTGAAAAAAATTCTGCTTATAATCTGTAAAGATGTTTTTTGTCTACTATAATAAAAGATTTTTTTTTAAGTTAAAAATTTGAAGGGCTTTCTCAGGTTTTTAGTTACTGAAATGGTGTTTCCCATTTTTCCCATTAAAAGTTTTTCTATTTGTTCCTGTATTTAGTCCAGCCAAAAAGTACAAATTGATGAGTATAGCTGTTATCATTTCCTAACTTACAGCTCTGTGCAGAAAGTGATTTTACATTGAATTGTAATTTCATTCACAAGGGCTTTAGACCTTATATAATTAAAATACCTCAATCCTCTTCAAATTAGAAAAGCAAATTGTTACATATCATAAGTAGGTGCTTTTCACTCTAATGACAGTCACTTAGATGATTTATGACATACATTATTTTATATCAAAGTACAATGAAATAGGCATTACCAAAGGTAATCTCAGTAATGTCTGAAAAGGGATCTCAAACCTCAGTGCAACAATGAATGCAGTATTTAAAATGCAAAACCCAAAGACATTATTATGGTTTTGATTTCTTATGCCACAGCTTCTCCTGATCTGTTATATTAGCACAGCAATACAAAGGGTGTTTTGGATGTATTTTGCTAAGATAACAGACGGGAAAAATGAAATATAAAGTCAGGTTTTATGCAGAAATTGTTATCAAAGGGATGATAAAGTAAAACTGCATAATCGCAAGGAAAAACAATTGATGATGTACAAACTGAAATATATTGAGCTCATGGAATATGCTCATTTTCAGCTTTTAAGCCCTTGCATTATTAAAATGCATAATAAAATAAAATGCTTGGATAATGTATAAACAAATCAGAATAAAGTAGCTTCTTGAATATGATTATTTTCATACTTCTGTATTCTGTATGAAGATAATCCCTTCTCTCCTCCCCCACTCCTGCTGCAGTGACCCATTCCAGAGTCAATGGTGAGAATCCCAGTGTCCTCTGCGTCCTTTGTGGCAGGCAAATGCTAGCCTGCAACACTGCATCAAAACAGGGACAAATGGCCATAAATGAGAACAAATGGCTGTATGCTGGCCATGAATACCTTTATGCTGGAGATGAGAAAAAAGAGCCTAGCCATCTGAAGTGTGAGACTGGAGCAGACTTCCTGCAGGAATAATTGAAATTAAAAAAAAAAAATAAATTAATTAGAAAGCTACATTGATTTTAAGTGAGAAGTTGATATTTGAGGTGGTTGCCTGCAGTGTTCTAGGACCTATAGGGCTGCTTGTGGGATCCATCCTGCAGCAGCAGCCTTGTGGAGATTTTCCTGTGCTGGTGGCTGAATGGATGTACTTGTCTGAAGTGAGGAGGTCTTGGTGTGTGAGGGTCCAAAAGTCCTAAAGGCTGATGGAAAGGGTGTCTGAGTAAGCAAATAAATGCCAGAGCTGCTTGGTTGGGGATGAGTAATTGTCAGAGTTTCAACAGTTCTGGTATATGGGCTTCACGAGGACAGAGGAGTGAGCATCAGGGAACCAACAAAAATGACTAAAGGATTGGTAACCCTGATTAACTGTGAAAAGCTTAGGAAAGCCCAGCCTTGTTAGCTTGAGGATTATGGGAGACTCAATCACCAGCTGGCACAACACGCAGGGGGAGCACAAAGCCCCTGTTAAATCTGCCAGACCCCAGTGCAGTCCTCAGAAGGGGTTCCAAGAGACTTCCCAACCTGTCATTCCATTCTCCCCCACTCAGTCCCCTCATGCCCAAACAATGTTTGGTGCAGCTAGACCCATTCAGCCTCAAAATGTATCAGGATGAAGATCATGAACTTCCCAAGGGCTGAGAGGGAAAGGCAACATGTTGTTCATCATGAAAAATGTTCAAAAGGAGATGTCAAGTTTTCTGAGAGAGATCTTTCCCAGGAATCAGCTCTCAAAGCACTGTGGCTGTGCCAGCTGAGCATGTTTGTCCCTGATGGCTGCATAATCAATGGTGTTGTGGTCTGGTGCTCACTGACTGAGCCCCAGCCTCAACGTGCTCAGCAGTTTGCCTCTCATTTGCGTCAGCGTCTAAATAAAGATGAATGCTATTTTTTTTTCCTCTTTTCAAGATGGGCTGTTAATTTTATAACAGAAGAGCAATCTAATGACTTATATAATTAGGAGCATGTTTTAAAAAATTTCAGAAGACTTTTTTTTTTTTTTTCACTGTTCAGCAGCCACAATTAGGGAGAAAATTGTAAAGGCCCTTAAGTTCAGGGTTAGAGCACTGTACTAATAACACCATGGCTGTGGGTTTGATCCCCATATAGACCATTCACTTAAGAGGTGAACTTGATGATCTTTGTGGGTCCCTTCCAACTCAGAATATTCTGTAAAAGGGCAGCAGTCAGATTTCAAAAGCATCCTGAACAGCAAGAGTTCCCCTTACTCAGAAAATCTGGTCACATTTTTACATACCAAAATGGAACCTTGGGGGTTTAAAAACATAATAAATTCACATTTCATTTTGAATAGAATTCCTTTCTAGTGCCTGTGCTTAAAGTTCTACTTGGAATAAACACTGTTGGCAGGAAAAACCCAACATCTATCTTGAGGCTAATTTCGTGTTTAGCCCTGACAAACTGTGGTCAGTCAGTGCAGACTCATTGTGCCACTACAGTCTCAGCTAAGAAAATGGAGATAGTAGTCTACAGGGTTTCAGTCTGGCACATGTTCCCTGCTGCTTCACAGCTGGAGTGTCAAAAGTTCTTCCCCTTCCCCCAATCTTCCCACCCAGATGAAGGGGTTGAGCACGCCACACTTGCAAAACCTGTTCTGGTCAGTGGTGGAAGTGGGAGAAGGATGTGAAGGCAGAAGGTACAGTGCTGCTTCTTGGTGGGTGCAGAAATACTTCCATGTATCTCAGAAGCATTTTCCTACTTTAGGTGGTTAATATTGCGATCTGCCCAACTCGAGCAACATTTCCTGCTTAGTGAGTGCGATAATAACAGGGAAAAATTTTCCCTGTGAAGGTGGTAAGGCCCTGGCACAGGTTGCTCAGAGAAGTAGTGGATGCCCCTGCCCTGGAAGTGTTCAAGGCCAGGCTGGATGAGGCTCTGAGCAACCTGCTCCAGTGGAAGGTGTCCCTGCCCATGACAGGGGGTTGAAACAAGATTATTTCTTAAGTCACTTTCAACTCGAGCCCTTGTATGATTCTGTGAAAAATTCAGCTTGATAAATGTTTGTGCCTCTGGATGAAGTGTTTTACTCTGGGGACAGTTAGGAAGAAAGTGAAGGGGAGCTTTCCTGGATAACAGCAAATGGTCATGATGGGTGTGGTTAGGGACTCAAACCTGACCAGTCCCTATCTGCATTTCTTGGTGGATCTAAAGTTGGATTCCTCCCTGTAAATCTTTTTGTCTTGGTATGAGCTCCCCTGGTGTGGCTGGTGGGATTTTGAATGGTCAATGCTTATATGAACAAACCAGCAACTATAATCATGGCCTTGTACTTAAAAAGAGAAATGTTTCCCTACCCTGCCATTGCCTGAAAAGCTTCAGTGACTGAAATATGTGCTCCTGAGCAGGCATGCTCTTCTGGGATCTCCTGATGATGATGGTGTGGAAAAGAGCCAGGAATAAAACTGTTGGTGGGGGTGGGGAAATGAAATGTAGAGGTAGGTAATCATTTAGCTTGTAGAACTGATGAGTGCACCTTGGAGAGCAAGAAGAGGGACTTTTTAATAACAATGGTGAACCAGTTTGACATGGATAAACTGGATTTTGGGATGAGGGGGCTGCTATCATTTAAAAACAAACCATTTTTAAAAACCAATTCTCTTAAGGTTTTCCTATGGCTTTCTGTATACATTACCTCTCAATTGCTAGTTTCCCTGTTTAAAACTATTTTCTCTCTTAAGACTTGGAGATTCAGTTCCATTGCTATTAGTTCTGTAAAAATTCCTGCCAGAGAAACTAGAAAGATCATGGTGGTGTTTTTAAGATATGATGGAACATGGCAGGTGTATGAAATGCGTAGAGCAACAAGCATAATAAGAGTTTCTCTTCTATTTTACCAAAGAGGAAAAAATATAGCAATGAGCAATTGGGGTTAGGATAGCACTGTGGAATCGAGGTTGGAGGAGGGATGACTGGTGCTTTTCTCAGCTATGTGGTGAAGCTGAAGTCAACACTTACCTAATTCAGCTCCTTCTATGGAGAGAAGGATGCTCATGTGCCAGATGGTGGATCCAGAGGTTCAGCACTGCCTGTCCTCACACAGTGGCACTTTGTCAGGTGCACGCTTTGCCTGGGTGCTTCTGGGACACTTCCTGTTTTTCCAGCATGGACTTACATGATTCCTTGTTAGGGTGTGTTTGGCAAGAACTCTTTACCATTGGATGGTCCAGGAGCAGGACATACCTCTATGCTTGGCAGAAGTCACCTATTTAGGACTTTTAATTCATTAATACTGCTTTGCTTGTTTTTGTTTGTTTGTTTGTTTGTTTGTTTTGTTTTGTTTCTCATGATCTCATCTGCTCTATATGTAACATCCTCATCCTCCAAAAAGGTAAGTACAATAAGCCCAGAAAATTGCTTTGAGCAGTGAAGTTTTGTGCTTGTAACATGAGATCTCCTAAATAGCCTAATGTCCATGTGGATTTGCTGGGCACTGCTCTTCATTGCATCCAACTCTTGTGCAGGAGAGGTTGGGGTCATCTCACAGCTGGCTACAAAGCCTGTGTTCTTTCTAACTTGGTCCCAGCTGTGTCTGCAAGCACTAGCTCCTATTTTCCACCCATCTCTTAGCCAAATACTCTGTACTCTGATCTTTCCCTAAGCTGTCTTTGGCTCCTTGTCCTCCAGTCATGCTTCCTGTAGGGCGGAGAGCAGAAGGGGAGGCAGCTGCATTGGTTCTTCTTGCATTCAGGATGCTCTGGCTGTTCTGTCCTCAATCTGCTGGAGGGGATGTCCCCTGGAGGGACCAAAATTCCTTCCTTTCCAGCTTATTCCAAAGCTTGCTGCTTCTGAGCTGCACCATATGCCGTAGAGGAGGGAAGCAGATCAAGGAGAACCTTCCAGTCTGTCTGGCCCAGGCCTGCTCTCACTTGGGAGAGGGTTGCTGGAGAGTCATGGAAACTCAGCCTCTATTCAGTGGCCTGCATTATCACTGAATTTTGGGAAGCAGTGCTTCAAGGCTGCTAGGCTACACCCCCCTGGATTGTTGATTGTGGGCTTTGGGGAGCATGTGTCACCCACAGAACCCAGGAGGCAGAGTGGGTCTCCATGGAGTGGAATCCCTTCATGGATGGGGGAGAGCTCCACTGATTTCTATCTTGATATAGCACTATTCCTCTCACCTTGCTTGGGTGCCATGCTGCAAGTGATTTTGAGAAGAAATAATAGTGTTCTTGCTCCAACAGGATATAAAAAATGGCTTTATATTAGACTGTCTATATTTTATTGAAGTTTGCTTCATATTAGTGTCATAGAAGGCCTTGATTTCAATATAACAATATGGAAGTGCACGTGTAATTTGTCCTCTGATCACATTAATGCTAAACCACTGTACATGGTAGTAATGTTAAACTAATGTGACAGAATAATGCAAGTATAAAGCGATGTAAAACCATTAATATTATAGAAATTTATTCATTTTATACAAAGGATTCTAAGGAGTAATTTGAATAAAACTCCTTGTCTCTTTCTCTGATCTAATTGAGCTACTTTGATCAAAAGATAAGCCTGATCAACAAACTTACTATTAGCTTATTTCCATACAATGACTTCTTGTTCTTACTCCTGCTCATGCCTAGCTCAAACCCAGCTCACTGCTCTCGGGAGCCCTGCTCTCTACTACATCTGATCTTGAGCAGAGAGAAGAGATGTGAGATCAGAGGTGAAACAATTTATGGGTAACCTGGTCCACTTGGGCATGCACACTTCCCCAGTCAAGTTGAAAGGGCATGTAAAGCTTTAGTGAATTGAGCCGTAAATGTTTAATTGTATGAGTTGCTCCTTGAATACAATAACAGGGCAAGTTGCAACCACTAGTAAAAATGACTGTGTACTGAGTGTAAAAGCAACCTTCTTTCACAGCAGATTTCAGTTTTGCTCAGAGAGCTGTATAGCATTTATTTTAACTCCCTGCAAACTTTAGGTCTCTGATTAAACAAAGTAGGAGCTGGATGATATCAAGACGTGCTTTCCCCTCATTTAATCAGATCATTGAGGACAGCCAACAAGAATAAATAGTATGTGAAAAGCCAGATTTCCAATGAAATTAAATGAAAAGTTATAAGGCTGTGGTTTTAGGAACGGCCTCTCTTTTGTGGTTTTTGGTTGAGTGTGTTTGTCAGATTTTTATAAGAACATTATTGCTTTAAGAAAAAAATTTAAACCCTGAGAAATTACTCTCAGTCTAACGAGTTCTTTTCCACTGACTACAGACATCATTAGGGGATGGCTATAGCCCGAGGCTGTGCATGAACTTTTTCTTCTAACTGTACACTTTATGTATAATTTAGCTTTCTTGCCTAAATTATTCAAGCAAATAGTGAGTGAAAATAATGGAGTTCACTGAAACCTTCCACAGTATTAAAATAAAACAGTTTTTTACGTTGATTTGAATTTTTAAGCTTTTTAATCATGGATTTCAAATGGAATACACATGTCTTCAGCTCTTCTCTGCTTGTCCCCCTGTGCCTTTTTTCAGTAAAAGGAAAGAAGAAAGGAAACGAACTTCAGCAAATACCCCATTAATTAATAAATGTTACTTAAAACTACTTGAAGTAGAAGTAATAGTAATTAAGCAAAACCTATAGATATAGAAAATACATTCAGCAAGTGTTGAACTACAGACTGTTATCTCTTTCACCCCAAATAAGGTCAGTGTTTAAATATTGTTGAGTTGCTTTAAGCTGCAAAATACTGTTAGGGAGCTCTATGTAATAAGTCTAAACACTAAAAGCTAACACAAGGGCTATAATAATTTCAGATAGTATTTTTCTGGCTTGATATCAGTCTTCAAAAAAATCTTGCTTTGAAATCCAGGGGGTTGATCCTATGCTAGGAAATTGGTACATTTTCAGGAAACCCTGCAGATTTCTTCCAGGTGAAGAATCAACACTTTAAATATTTACTATTGTAGCCAGTCCTCTGCAATCTTGTGCCTCAGATTCCTTTTATAGGGTACTGCTGATGCTATTACTAATGTGGTAAGAATTGTATCTAAATCTGAATGGACTCACTAACTGCATGCCATCATGAAAACATATCTTGTGAAAGTTAAGGAATCTTAGTAATATCTGCAAGGAGACTCTACCATTCCCTAGCTTGGGTACATTGTGCTTTCACTGGAGGTCTGTTAGAAGCAGCATAATGATGATTTTCCATACACAAGGAGAAAGGAGCCATCTCTAGGCACCTGCTATGGTTCAAGATGAAACTGGACTCTGCAATAAATTGGACTCTCTGATCTTGCAGATCAGCCATTAGTGAGGAATCTCTGTGAGATTCAGACCATGCTCTCAGTGAGAAGCATAACGTGAGGCAGAGATATAAGCATAGCTTTAATTGATCTCCCCCACACATGCACAATAACTAATGTCTGTGGTTTGACAGTGGGCTTTGGATTAATACCAAGTAGTCAAATATCCAACATCTCTCAGTGCTTGATGTAGCTACTATCACCCAGCTCTGCTCTTGTGCAGCGTGGCAGCTCCTGGATCCACAGTGCTTAGTTACTCAGACTGCAGAAATACCAGGCCATTTGCTTCAGGAGCTTTCCCCCAGACTGAGGTTGTACATAGGATGTATTTCCACACCTGAAAACAAGGTCAGGTTGTTTGAAAACAAAATAAAGCCAACAGTGTGTCTTTGGTGACATTTTTAAATTTATGATTCTATGGCAAAGAAATACCCCAGGAGTGACCATCTTCTGTGCTTGGTCACAACCCCCCTCAAAAATCCCAAAGCAAACCAACAGAGAAGAGTAAAGACAAGTTGGATGAACCTTTTTTGTGAATTTTGCAATTCTCCTGCATTTTTTGGCAATTATTGGCATAGCACAGGTAGCAGCAGGCAAAGATATCTGGAAACTAATAATAATAATAATAATAATAATAATAATAATAATCACAGAATCAATCAGGTTGGGAAAGATCTCTGGGATCATCGAGTCCAACCTATGACCGAGCACCGGGTCAGTCAGACCGTGGCACTGAGTGCCACCTCCAGTCTTCCCTTAAACACCCCTGGGGATGGTGACTCCACCACCTCCCTGGACAGCCCATTCCAATGTCCAATCACCCTTTCAGTGAAGAAGTTCCTCAAAATGTCCAACTTAAACTTCTCCTGGCACAGCCTAGGACTCTGTCCTCTTGTCCTAAATGGGATTTGTTCTGTGGAAACCACTTTGCAAAGATATTCACTCTAGATTAATTATTGCTGTGATTTTTTTCTTTTTATGACTTGCTTTGAAGGACATAATTGTTTTCTGATAAGACCAGACGTTTTTTACATTTTGTGTTTATTAAAACCTGCTGCCCTGATTGTAAGGGTGTTTTGTGTCCCTGTTGGGCTCATTGTGTGTCTCAATTGCTTGCAGTCACTTCTGCGTGTATATGCATTAGGGGCAGTTGCATAAATTAATTAAGCCAAATAGTTAAAATTTAATTCTGTACAATTCATAGGGTGTACAATCTGTGCTTTTGCTGAAGAACTTTCTGAAGTGAAGCCTGGTGGTTTTCTGTAGTGATGGCAATTGACTGTAAACTTAGAAAAGGAGCAGTAGAGCCGCATAACATGGAGGATCCTCTCATGTTTGCATTTTGATCTTATACTGTGAGGTCTTTAGTGTTGCTCAAGAAACTGATACTCACTTTTTATGCACAGTGCACCAGTCTTTCCTCTAGGAAATACAAGGGATGATATGCAACCCTGATGTAACAATTCCATGGGAAGTACCTTTTTACTCATTTATTTTAAATAAACAACATTTATTTGGTTGCTCTTGAGTCTTCAGTACTTGGGGAAAAAAATCAGATAGAGAAAAGAATTACAGAACTAGGAAGCCTGACTTGAAACTGAGCTGCTCAGTTAATTGCCCTGTAAGGTCTAGACTGTGAAATCCTTTGACAGTACAACATCCTTTTCCCACTGAATTCATGTTCACTGAAGCCCAGCCCAGCATCACATGAGAAAATTCTCCTTTTAGGGATGTTGGACATTTTGTACAACCACAAAATCAGCACAGAACTACTTAATTCCCTGTTTGTGTCAGGAGATTAAAACATGTGGTGAAATCGAAATGATTTCTCATTGCATCTTGCAGAATAGCTGCTTCCTTTCCTTTTTCTCCTTATGCACTTCTATTTTCTTTTTTTTTTTTTTTTTTTTTTTTTTTTTTTTTTTTTTTTTTTTTTTTTTAAAATCTGTTTGGCAATAGGCTTTGGGTCAGTATTCCATAGCAATCCATCATTTGACCACCCAATGCATTGAACATTCCTGACTCATACTTGTTCTCACACTATTGAGGAATCTGTGACTTCCTCATCTGGATTTTTTTAAACAAAACTTCCATCCTTTTTAGTTGTGTGGTGGATTTTATGAAGTTTGTGCCCCTAGAAAAGATCTCTGGCCCTTTATAGGCTGTAGTAGCTGTGATATTGCTCTGTGCTTGCTGTGCTACTAGTCAGCTTGCCTAAAATTTAATCTGCTACCTATCACAATTTCCCCATGGATGTTCTGTCTGTGTGTGTATTTAAGGGAATTTCCAGACTTTAGGCAGAAGCTAGGAAAGGGAAAAGCAGCTCTCCTGAAGTGTCCCATGGACATGATGAAGTGCGTTTACCAGTTCATCCAGCAAATGGAATTTTTATGTCAGACTCAGCCCTTGTCACTTCTGCCCGGGGGTGGATTAATGGCTGAGCTGATGGGGCCGTGGCCCCGTTCCCCCAAACACTGTGGAACCCTAGCTTCTCCTGTCACCACAGAAACCTCCAAGGTGGCTGGCAGCCAGAGGGTGACATGAAGATGCATTGCTCGGGAAGAGCTCCCGGAGTTCCCTGTGCCTCGCAGAGAGGGGGCTCATTAAACACAGTGTCTTCAGAGATGGTGCAGTTGCTGCCACACCTGGCCCCTGTCACATTTCCCAACCCACATATTGGGAAAGTCTTTCCCCTTCTCATAAACCTTTGGGAGCCTTTGCTGCTTTATGGAGCAAGGTACAGAATAGGAGAAAAATCTCAGCTTTGCTCCTGACTTTCTGCATTAAACCAAAGGAAGCTTTGATTTCCCTTTGGAAACATTGACTGGTTAATCAGTTTCTCTCATCCTGAGTGGTTTTCCTGGAAGTTCCCTGCTGTCCCTGGTTTCTCCATCCAATTCAATCTGTCTTGTTGCAGAACTCCCTACTTGTGTCTTCTTGTGTCTCTGTCTTGTATCTCTATCTTCTTCTTGTGTCTCTATCTTGTATTCACCCAAGATTTACCTCTTCCACTTTTTTTTTTTTTTCTTGGCACTCCTTCAGTTTGGCCTGGGCCAGTAAGAATATCTTGAGTTGGTCAAATTGTTTCTCTGTTTAAGTCTGTTTGTATTACCAAACAGACTTAACTGAACTGCTTTCAAACATTGAGGGCTAATTAGTTACATTTCTGTTTCTCTGAAAAGACTTGAAAATTTCATTCCAAACTTGCCAGAAACAAAACAAAATTTAGGCTAGATATTTTAAATAAAAATGGAAAATGAAAGTTTGACTGCAGCTTACAGCACTTCTCTCAGACTTGTTGAAGGGAACTGAATACACATGAATGACCTCCTCCATAAACACCTCTCTTCCTTACTCCATGGATGTTTAATTATGGGTAAAAATGGGACAACCCCAGCAACAGAAATTTATGGCAACCCTGCCTAAAGCTTGATGGGTTGAGATATTTTTGCAAGAATGTGGGAGACATTGGGATCAAAACTCTGTTCTAGCAGAGTAATGGCAGGGTTTGAATGTGTGGTTTAGTCCTGGGTGAACAGCTTAAATCCCCAGGCTGTTTCATTCAGAGAGAGAAGCCAGCATTGATCCCTTCTGTGGAGATGTCTCATTTGGGGGTTGGAGACTGTAGGGAACATGCTATGCTCTTTGAAACTGTTGTAATTGCACTTTTAAATCCATTTGTGCAAATCTGCAAAGAAGTAGCAAATTTAAAAAAAATTAATGGGGAGAAAATCTGTCTTTACTTGGTTTCATGTGAAATGTTACTTGGACCTTGGATTATAGAAAGGTTAAGCAGCATCACTCTACTCATTGAACTATGGAGTAAACCAGCCCCAGTGGTGAGAAAAATCCAACCCTCTAGGTTGTTTGATTTTTCTTACAAGTGTTTGCAGAAAAATGGTTTTGGTTTTTTTTTTTTTTTCAGGTCTAATGGCATTATCAAGCTAAATAAATATATGTGTATTTGGTTTTGCAAGAAACAAACACTTAAATGTAGGTCAGGTTGATAGAGAATTTTTCCTTTCTTTCCCCCTCCAAATTTTCATTTTTCAGGAGTATACTGGTGAGTCTCTCATTCTCTTATAACTTTGTCCTCAAAATTCTATTTACTTATCCTTGTAAAGCACTTTGTGATTATTACTTGTGAGAGCTGCAATATCAAAGTATGTTTTATTGTGATGCACTTAGTTCAGGATAGTGTGTTCCATGTTCTGCCAGTCCTTATGCTCTTCTGCAGGTGCCTCAAACCAGAAAGAAGCTCAAACCAGTCTTTTCAATTTAGTGTTGTAAAAAAAAGTTTTAGCTTTGTTGCATTTCATTTTTATAATTCATTTTATTGTGCAGAAATCTGAGAGAGGTGAAATGATGGGTGGGTAAAGGACACAGTAAAAGGAGAGGAAGAGTGATCTTGTTTGGACCCACTGCTCCAAGATGAAATCAGAAATGAAGGTTCATGGCCTGTAATATTTTCAGGTGCTTCTATAAAGGGTTCTTTTTTTTTCCTACTCTTTTAATTTTTAAGACACCAACTCTGTTTATATGGTAGAGTTGGAGGTTTCTCATAAAGCTCCTGCACGGTGTCAGTAGGCACTACACAAATGACAAAACCCTGTTTTTTCCTACGTTTGGTCAACCTGAATTAAAGGGTTGTTTTAGGACAGTGAAAGCAGCTCCTTTGGGAAGCCCCACTGTCACTGCCCTGTTGCTATGACTGCCCAGAGCTACTGATCAGCATCGCTCTAAGAGCACTGCAGCTCTCTAGGGTGCATCCAAACAGAGTAACACAGGTTTTTGGGTAGCCAAAACCAGTTTTTGTGGCGGCCAAAAACCACTGTCAGTACCTGCCTAACCAGTGAGAAGGGGAAGGCAGGGGTAACAAACCCCCATCCCCACACCACACTAATGTCTTCATGTCTTGAAACCTGTCTAAAGGATTAATAATCCTTATGATTGGCTGCTGGTGATGGTCTCTGAGATCTGACATCCCATGGTTGTATCCTCTGGCAGGAGAGTGGGAGAAGAGAAGAAATCCTACAGACACCTGTGCCACACTGGCTGGAGACTCTTGTCTTCAACCTGATGTTCTTTGAGACCATTTTTCCCACTTTTAGAGTAGTGACATTCCTTATTAGCCATAATTTTTTTTTCCAAGTGAGATACACAACAGATGGTTACACTGGTGAGATATGTGTGTTTTTCTCACAAGAAAAAAAAAAAAAGACCAACTTAGCAGCTCTGTTTTGCATTAACCACAGAGGTGTAAAATGCTGCCAAATTTGAGAGCATTTTTATTTATCTCTGGCTTGGCTTCATATGATTGCAAATGACTAGGCAAGGTGTGGAGAGTGAAAAGTCAGGCCCAGACTCACAAGGGAAAGGGGAACTGGCTGAAAGATCTCTTGGATTGAAATTCACTCCAGAAGGGAAAAAATAAGAGGAGGAAAAATGTTCCTTCTCCCTTCCTCTTGGTGCCCTCTTTCTCCTTGTGCACTATTCATTCTGTTAGAGCACTATTTTTAAGTAGTTTTAGAGTTTGACTACTGAACTCCTTCTTCATCTAGACATTATTTCTCCATGCCATCCAGGGAACTACCTCCTTCTTTTTTTCCTGGCAGAGATTATTTGTCAGAGATACTGCTAACCCCCTTGCCCTGTCAGATCTCATATCTGGTGCTGTTTGCTATTTTTATGACTCCTGCTTATTTTGCTGCAAACGTTCCTATCATGGGCATCATGACCCCAATAGACTGGGTACGGCCTGGAACAACAACAAAAGATGATTCCTGCCCTGAATATCTTTCAGTCAGCCAGCCTGTTTCCCAACCTGTATTAGCAGAGGAAAAATGGGACAAAAGAAAACTCCGCTGCAGGGGCCTTGAGTTTTTCACATGTTGACGTTTTTCGGGTTGGCAGCCTGCCTTGCTTCTCCATGCGGCTCTTCAAGAGGTGGCATTTCAATACCACACATCCAAGAAGGATGGGGAAGGCGGGCAGCAGAGCTGATGGCCCACCCTGGGTCAAGTCCTCAGCCAGGAGAACCTCTGGAGACACAGGCACAGCTACCGCCGATTTTTTCTTTTATTCTTTCCCTCCCGCTTGGTCATTATGCTTCAGCTTTGAAACTGAGCTTTGTTTCAGCCTGGTAGCCCGTGGCAGTGGACTGGAGAGAGGAGACTTTTACTGAGCTACCAAAGGCATTGTCTGCACGGGAAGAAAATGTGTGAAGAATTGAAATTATATGGTTGTACTGGGAGTTTGTTGTGGTAGTAACACTGGCTCGCATCTTCTGGTAGCTAGCGGAGCATGGTGGGATGATCTGAAGATGAAATGAGTTTGATATGCTGGGACATGACATTTAAAAAGAATGGTGAAATTATATTTCTTATTTTCCTTTGTGCTGAGAGAATGCATCTTGGCTTTCTGTACAAAGTGTGTGATTGTGGGGTACTTCTAGTCTGGTTCCTGCCTTCAAAATAGAAGCCACACTGTCCACTCCTCCCTCCTTGCCTTTTGTCTTACTGCTGCAGACAGTACCCAAAACACATGGTGGAGTCCCAGGTCTGGATCCTGAGTTCCCTCTAGCCAGTGCCCACAGGCAGCACTACCAGGGGCCTCCACTGTAGGGCTGCTCCCTGTGACATTCCTGGAGACAAGCAGCAGCAGGGTGTAGAAAGGCAGAAAAGGAATATTTCAGAGATGTAACTCCCAGCAAGAGGTAAGATGGTTTAACTAAGCTTTGGTGATATTGGCATTCAAGAAAAATGGTTTTATTGGCAAAGTGGGGAAGAATAAGGGAAAGCTGAAGTCTGAGGGTAGAAATACCTATTTTCAACATATGTAGAATCCTAGGAAGGGCAAAGTAGGTAATTTATCCCATGGAAGTGATTGTGAGCAGGTTGATATTTGGGTTTTTGCTAGCCAAGCTAGTTGGCTGAAATTGTTTAAATGTCATCAGCCACATAAGCTGCACATTATTTTTTTCCTGCCCCCTTTTTGGCTGTCCAGTAAGTGCTTTCGATATGCACTGTGTGAACTGAAATGGCACATGAATAATGTCACAGGTGACACGTCCAATCTCTCTGTTCAGGAAGGTGCATGCCAGTGAAACCACATCACATGTACCTGCACACTGGCAGGAAGCACAAAGAGTGTTACCATTGCTGGGGCAAAGTGATAAAAAGAAAAATAACGTGAGAGGAATTATTCCTAGAAATGTCTTTTTCAGTAGTCATCCATTCCTAATAATCCCTGTGATTTTTGAGAGAGTCATTCTGAGCCCTAACTCCTTCCATTGAACATGGAAATAATTATGGGTGTAGATATTCTTAATTTGCTTTTGTGTAAATTAAAGCTGGATGCCAGCTTAATTTATGTGCTTTCTCTAAATGCCTTTACAGATTTTTTTTTAAGATCAAAAACAAAGCATCCACCAAATATGATAAGAATGTTGCTGGTTTGGGCTGATTGCACTTTTTCTGTGTATAATGAAGAGCTTACTACTTGTGAGCCGGGAGAGGATTTAATGAATCACAAAAGTACATAATTTATTGTAGAATGTATTCCACACATATTTCAGAGCAAATTCCATGGAAAATGTATGTGAGTCGTATTTCTATGAATCAGACTCTCAGAATTCTTCCTTAGAAACAGCTTGTCCTACATTTTTATAAAGGAGCTGCAGCATTTATAGCGCACCATTGAATTAACATTTTGTGGTTAAAAATGCAGCCCAAGAAATTAAAATGATATTTGAAACATAAATCCTGCGTGCTAACAACTATCGTTATAAAAGCCAGCCAGAATCAACAGACATAGCTTGTTTTCTGCAAGGCTCTTTCTGGAGACCAGTTCTCAAAAAACATCTGTGCAAATGCAGGGGAAGGAAAAAAAATAAAAAGAGCCTCAACAGGAATAGAAGCCATCAGTGGTTAGGTGTGTTATAAATACATTATTACTTCATTGTAATGGTATACAGGCTTTGGCGAGACTGGGGCTGACCTCACTGCCTGTCGGACCTCAGTTACTCCCGGGGAAGGAGCCTGCGGGATGGGATTCCCTCCCTGCTCACGCTGATGGGGAGTGAGCAAACCCAGATAACGTGGAGGGATTCCATGGTGGCTGTACGTGTAGGAGCTGTTGAGTTTGTAGCAGGCCTGGCAGCAATGGGCTTTGAGGGCTTTTTTTGTCCTGTCTGCAAACTAAAGGTGCACAGGAATCTTTTGTTACTTACTCAGAGGTTCTCGCTGATGTCTCGGCCATCTCAAGCTCAAGTTGATTAGGTGCTTTTATGAGTCCTTCTTTGCAAAGCAAAATCCTGTTCTTACTGCTGGATGTTGACTAATGATTTTAGGGACTCAGCTTCAGGCAAAATCTTTGCTAAAATGCCAGGGCATCTGTCCTCTTTAAAATCAACAGATATGTGGTGTTGGACACCCTAAATATTCACTGCTGCAGTAATCGCAGGTCAATTCTTTCTTTTTAGGCTTATTAAAACACATTTTTGAGTCATAAGAAAAAGCTCAACCTCCTCCTTCAAGGCTTTTAACAAAAATAGGAGAGAAAATTTTGCGACTATAAACTGCAACAAGATAAAGCTTTATTGGAATATTGTCCAGATTTATCTTGTGTTGCTTCTTAGCAGACAACTATAGACAAATTTGTGTGACTATATACAAGTACAGACTTGTAGATGGCCTCTGGTTTTCAATCAAAACTGGCAACACTAATGGAAGAAATGGTTTCATTTATCAAGACTATGGCTACAAGCATGAAGTTAATTTACTAATTGAGGATTTTATCATGTTTGGGTCATGTTCTTTTGACTGTTCCATGGAATTATGGGAACTAGGCAGGGAGAAAGGTGATGCTGCAAAAAGGGATGGAGGATTGGAGTTAATAAGGTGCTGGTTAATTGGAGCTACCAGACTGCTTGGTTGGGCAGCACCTATGGGCAGGGGACTGCTGAAGTTCCTGTCC
Source organism: Urocynchramus pylzowi (assembly GCA_013397555.1). NCBI lineage: Eukaryota > Metazoa > Chordata > Aves > Passeriformes > Fringillidae > Urocynchramus > Urocynchramus pylzowi. The sequence continues at coordinate 56,897 of VZRH01001142.1, read as the reverse complement.
TGCTCTATCACTCCTGCAGCTATTCCTGATGGCTGCAGCCCCAGATGGCTTCTTCAAAGCCAGGCAAGTAATCTGAAGGACAAATATCTCAAAGCTAAAGGAAAGAAATGATCAATAATTGGTACTTTTGTTGCTTTGCCTTCTTTTGTGGTCATCACAGCTGGATCCGTCTTCTGTGGCACTCAGAAACGCTCTGTGCTAGCTGCACAACACTTCCACTGAAACCTGTCCAAAGAACCAATACACTTCAAAAGCCTTGAGAACATCACCCAGTTAAAAGCAATTATCTTTCTGAAGGCCTTTCCCATCTTAGCACCTCAAATATGTAAGGCTTCAGGGTCTAAATCCAAACTGCATCCAGGATCTTTTGAGACATGAGGCCAGTCAAATTCAGGTACCTCATACTTCTGCTGCCACTTGAGGTTCTTGCTCCACCTTAACTGTGTAACTCAGACCTTTGGAGATGAGCCTGTTTTAGCAAGTGATATTATAAAATAGACTCTACTAAGAAAAAAAGCACCGGTAAATGGTCAAAAAAATTCTGACGGTTTGTTTGTTGGTTGGTTGGTTTTCTTCTTTTTTTAATAAAATAAAATCCTCTCTTCGTAAAGGAGGCCCAAAGCTGATGTCATGACTGGTGCAGATCTGAGTTTAAATCTACACTTTCCCAACAGAGACAAGTAACTTCCACTCAAGTTGTCATCTGTAACAATGGAGGGAAGGAAACAGAATTTCTGCTGCTCTTTTCTCTCCATTCTCAGTGTTGCACAGCCCATAAAATGAGTGAGATGCAAAGATGGTTTTGGTGGCCATGGCAGGGCAGTAGACTTGAGCCTGATCCACAAGCTGTGATGCTAAGCAAGTCTTATGGATCCATCTCAGGATCGTGGCTCCATCCCTGCAAACACTTTACATCACATTAAGTACATTGTACAAACATTTGTTTGCCAGTTCAGAAGCTGTAACCATATGTCTTTATTCCATAGATGGTTTTTTTCCACAGGTCAGTAAAGTTATTACAGTAGAATATGGAGGAAAAAAGGAAACACAGGGCATTTTCAAGATTGTATTGCCTTTTCTATGTGCCCCCCTGTGCCCCCCCCCCAATTAAACTGGTATTGCTATCCACATCATGGCCAAATAAAAAAAAGGAGGATTTTATATTAGCACTTTTTGCACAGGATTATGCTGTCATAAACAGTCTCAGCAGGAGTTTCAGCCAGGGCTTGATGTGCAGTAATATGCTTGAAACGTCTACTTCTGCTTTGCTTACATGGGACATCAGTCCCAGCTTTTGTGGACCTGACAGATCAGCTGATATACAACCACATATTCCCTGCTTTATGTTCTGCTTTTTAACTTGCTCATCACTAACTTTAAGCACAAACCAGAGGGTTCAACAGCATCACAGGGATAGGGCAGGTAACATCTGTGAGCAATTATATGTGGACTGAAAAACACCCCAAACACTGGTGCTTTACACAGAACTCAGTTAACTTCATTACTGAGCGTAATGTAAATCTGACTAATATTATGCAAAAATTCCTATATTTAAAGAAAAAAACCCAAATGAATACCCTTCCTTGTTTTATTAATATCTGAAGTTTTTAACACTGGTAAAGGGAGGATTATTTTGTTTTCATGCTGACCACCTCTCCTTGCTGGTACCGTGTCATTTCTCTCTTCCTGCAAAAAGGAGAAGAACCAGTCACCCATCCTTGCCTGCTCAGCCACACAAGATTGTGCCACTCACCACTAAAGGCTTTGGGAACATCTGCAGACATCTGGTAGATGTACCCACTCTGTCTGTCTGGTTTAATCTTTCACCAGACATTTCAGATCCACTTTTTGAAAGCACCCTGTAAAAGATTTGCATAATTAAAAGGGGAGTGGAACTTCCAAAGGGACAGATGCCTATCTCTCTTGCCTCCTGCTGGCAGCAGCACTAGCTGGCAAAGGGTTAAACTGCAGTCCCAAAGTCTTTTTAAAACCTCCTGCTTGATTTTGCCATGCTGCTGTTGTAGTTTGGGGTGGAATAGTCCTCTGGATGTCTGCAGGAGCTTTGCTTTTAATGTCAGTTATAGCCTAAGAGCTGGGATTTTTTCCAAGGCATTTCACACATTTTTTTGAGGTTGGGGCCAAAGTTTAGATGTTTCAATACCTGGCATACAGGCCCCAACCTCTTCCCTGGAGCTGGCCTGCAGACCACTAATTCAATAGGAGACATGGCCTAAGTAATCCATGTTAATGATGTGCCTATTTAAACCATGTTGCCTGATAGGAGATGTCTGGTATTTATTAACCCAAATACCAATTACACTTGGAAGATGGGAAAAGGGCTACTTTTCAAGAACACAGGCTGCAAAAGATGCACTGAAATGAATGTATTGGTGTAATTTTCTTCACCTCTGTTTCCAATGGGGGAAAACCAGAATGTGCTTGGCAAATCTTAGGCACCGGACATTAATGAGTGGCTACTGTAAACAAGGTAATAGAAGCCATGTCAACCCTCCCTATCACCTCCATGTGCAGCCCTATATTTATGTTTCCTGGGAAAAGATGTCTCTTGTTCTTGGAGTGAAGAAAGGCCTGGTTTTGAAAAAAACAAGGGGCCAGATCCCCTGGAAGGTGGAGAGTGGAGTAGTCCTGGAGACCTCCCTGAAGCAAGTTCAACCCATCTCAGCAGAAGCTACACCCAGTTCCCTACAACATGGAGCCAGTGGGTGGGGAAAGCGAAAAAAGGGCTGTTACTTCTGAGCCTTTTCCATTGGTTTTGTTTAGGTGGAAAGTTTGTTATTCCTTGTCTAGCTAAACTAATCCGACTGGGGAGATGGCTGTGAGCACACACCAAGCTCCTGCAGCCAGCAGCAGGCTGTAATCAGTGGAAGGCTGTGTAGCATTGTGGTCAGAGATCCAAATATTCCCTTTCCTTGGAATGCAGCTTCCCTCGTTTCCTCCGAGAGCAATGTCTGTTCCCGGCCCCCTCCCCTCTCTTCTGGCACTGCTAAGATAAAGCACTTGGTGGGTGTTGTAGAAGAAACCAAGGGGCCTGCCCTGCAGGGCTGAGCTCCATTATTTTTCTCAAAGAAGAGGGAACTTGGAAGAGACAGGGTATTATTTCCAGTTTGGCTATATTTAAACTCCCAGCTTCTTCACAGATTGTTACCTGGTGTATGTTAGCCAGTTGCCATGGGTTTCAGTGTGGCAATGCTGGAACACACCTTCTGAGAAATTGAACCCAATTTTATTGAAAATTGCCATTTTTTCATGACTTCAGGCATAACATTCCATGATCAGCGTTCATTTTCTTGGTGTGATGAAACTTCAGATATGCTAAAATAAGGCTGGATCCTGCAATAATAAAATAGGTTTGGATCACTGGGAAGGAGAAAGGCTGGGGACTGGGGGAGATGTTTTCTCAATTAAGAGTTGTCTCAATAGCAATGAAAAGAGTTTAATTGAACTCCCCTTTCCTTCTTTTTCTTTTTTTTTTTTTTTTCATCACTAGGGGCATATTTCATGAAGTCTCCATTGAGGTTAGATATGCTGAGCCTATTTGCATACTTGGAAGAGGTCCCCTTTTAGAGGAGTACAGTGAATACCTCTTGCATTTCATATTTAAGTTCTAAATATAAATGCAGTCTAGAAGGAGTTTGTTTGTGAAACTATCCTCACTGCTTGCTTTCTCACTAGCTAGACTTCTTAATGGTGTGATTTTCTATGCTAGGGAAGTTCTGATTGTCATGTAGGCACAAATGTGAGTGTTGTGCACCCTTGTTAATTGAAAGCCTGAATATTTAATGCGCTGAGGGTGCACATCTATTTACTGTGCGCACAAGGAAGGCTACAAACCCTGAGCACAAATATCCCATAGATATGAGGGCCAAGACCTGCATTTGCACTGTTTTGGGTAAAGACAAGAACTTCTGGACTACTAGGACAATTTGGCATATCGGCCTGGTGCAGAGCAATGTGTGATTAAAAAACAATTCCACAGTGTGGATCCATTTGAATACCAAGTTGTTTTATAAAGCCTTCACTGTGTGTTTTGAATGCACATTTGCTGTTATGAATAACAGGAATTGTTTGGCTTGGCCTGCCTTTGTGCCGATGCCAGCTGGCAAAGAGCGAAGCTGTGACACATGACACTACAGCTGTGTCCACATGTTTCTGCCTTGCAGTATCCACTTATATAATTTACTTTTTTGATCAGCAGTCGAACTATTCAAGTGAGTATAATTTGCTTTTTTGATCCAGAGTCGAACTATTTAAGTGAACTCATCGAATTACACATACCAGGCACTTCTGTGAGAATACTTATTTTGTCATTGTCAAAAAAGTATATTCATTATTAGTAATTTGTGGCAACACAGCAACTTTATTAAACCCATTCCACTAAAAAATACATCCCTAATTGAACTTGAGTATTTATTCCACTTGATAGACATAATTGCAAGACAATAGCTCTGTATTTAATTAAATGAGCCATTAAAAGAGTAACTAATGATGACCTTACTGTAACTGATAAACCAGACCATGCTTATGTTTTCCTGTACATCATTGGGATGTTCTTATTTGCCATCACGGTTGGATTTGCAATTGGAAAACAATAACCTGCTACATCCAACTTTGTAATTTTTGGTTGGTTAATTTTTCAGGCTGTTACTGGAATACTTCTTGTGCCGTACTGTATTTAAGGTCGGTAAACTTGGAATATAGAGCTGAAATTTAACTTAACCTAAAGGTATGCTGAAACTCTTGTTGAAGAAAACACACTAACTCAATTCCAGTTATCCAAAACCAAGGCAGGAAATAGGAAAAAAATAGAAAAAAAAGATGTACACGTTTTTTTCAGCCTGCTGGTACAGCAGAAATAACATGGCAGTAAGACAACATTTTAATGTAAGCCTATTTTATTTTATTTACCTCTTCAATCAGAGTGAAATCGGAGAGGGCATGGATTTAGCTTTTTCCCCTCCGAATTTAGGAAATAGTACCCAAGCGTTTTATTCCCAGCACACGTTGAACTCCGCTGCAGTTTGTACCGCCTTGCCTTAATTCAGTGCAGCTTTGCAAACGTCAGGTCTCGTACAGACCAAAGTAGCTGTGCATTATCTGCCGTATGGTCCTGGTAGAGCAGAGCACTGTTACAGAGCTAGGGTCACAAGTTCATGGCAGAAGTGATTCATATAGCCTGGAGGAGGGAGCCCAAATTCAGTGAGACCTGAGAGGAGAGTGGGGGCTGAGGCTGCTGGGTGCCCCCATCCAAGGTTCTCCCCTTGCAGGCTCTTGAGGAAGGGACAGAGAAGGTGTGGAGGGGGCAGTGTCACATCTGGTGTCCTGTGTGCATGTGGTGACCTGAGCCATGACACAGATATATGGATATATGTATTTCCCTTTTATATATATTTATATATATATTTATATATATATATATATGTATGTATATGTATACAAAAAATAGATATGCACACACAAACCCTTATAAATGCATGGGAAAAGCTGACCTGAGTTTGAGCTCAGTGCACTGTGGTGAGAGCTGAGACATTCATGACAACTGAATATTAAATTCTGTTACCTCTTGGAGTTATTCAGCAGCAAAGAGCTTTCAAGAAACCAAAGTAATTCAGGTCTAACAACCAGAAAAGAAAAAAAGAGAAAATGTGTAGAACTTTAAAAATCTGAGTATTTTCTCAAGACACTCAGTAAGTATCATGTTCTTGGTCAATAACATTGCCTTTATAATCATATTGACAATGTGTGCAGAAATGTATGTGGCATGGCAAATTGCAATTTAATGTCAAATGACAATAAAACAGCCAGAGATCATTCAACTGAAACAAAATATCACTTTAATTAAGCACTGCACAGGATAGCTGTAACAAATATGTTATTAACACATAAAGTACTCCGTTTCAGGTAAGGCTCATGCTATGAGAAAGCCAATTCAGAGCTGGGGCTGGCAGTGTGTATTTCACTCATCCCATTGTGCCGAGGTACAGCAGCATGTATAATAAGATCCAGTTGCCCTTGAAGCCAAAAGGGAGCCTTTCCATTTTAATGACTCATGAGTTACCACACGTACTGAATTTGAGGCCAGGCTTGGAAGAATGGGCTCTTAGGCTTAATGGCACAGCTGCATGTTGGGCTTGGTCTCTTTTTTGCAGAGAGGTGAACCTCAAAAGAATTTGGTCATTTAATTTCTGGGGCTGCTCCCAACTCTCTGAATTTCTAGTGCCCACAGCATAAGCCTGAAAATCCCATGGACAGGCATTCCCACATGGGTTTTGGAGCCCAGTCACACTGGGGAGCAGAACCCAAGACCTTGCTTGTTTGTGAATGAGACACCATCAGGGTACATGTTGTATAAGACACCTGAGAGAGAGAAGGTAGTGAAAGCCAGGAATCTGTATAAGTGCAGAAAGGCATTGACAGAATTTTTTCCAAACCCCTAAAACATTTTTCTAATCTTTAAGATGGTTCTTGTTTAATTTTCTTGTTTCCTTGTAGTTTTCCGAAGTAGACTGATACAACGAGGCTGAAATACAGTAAAAGAACTACTTGCTTACACTGTTATCAAGACTTTTTACAGAGACTTTCATCAGACAAACTTCAGTTGGTGTTTGGTTTCCTTAGGATAGATATTTGCATGAAATTTAATATTTTTTTCTAAAGTCCATGTTTACTGGGGTGTGGGATAAATGACTGGTATCAAGGCTTGGTGAGAGCCAGAGGAAAAAATCCACACTCTGTATCTTGTTATTCAAGTTTAAGTTAGGGAGGAACAAGTAAGCTCTATGTACAGGCTATGAGACACAATCCCAAAGTAATTAAGGTAATTAAGCATTTTTAGGTATCGGACAACTCCCTTACATTCATTTATATGCAAAGAAAAATTGAAAGGTGGCTTGATAACTCCACAAAGACCATGAAACTCCCAGAGTGGCCAGCTCAGTGGGATGTCTTTTTCTTTCCTGAGTCTGAGTTCAGTGTTTAAAACAATTAGCGTGAGAGTCACATTGTGTGAAACACAGACAAGTTGGTGTACATCTGTGCCATTTGCAAAGGGTCTTATCACTACCCAGCTAAATAAATGCCACTGCTTGTGTTTTGAATCAAGCCCTCAAGGTGTTCAGTCATTCCAGCCTCAAGCTGTGCTGTTCCTACCTGAAAGCTGTCACTCTAAATAGCTGAGTGTCAGGTTTTGCTGTGGAAACAGAGTTGGTGCATCTAATAAATAACAATGTGTCACCTGGAACTGTGTCATCTTCTCTGATGAAGTGCATCAAAGAAAGTGAGCATCATTGTTTTCAACGTCCATTGCATCACCATGCAAAAATTTTCAAGTGATGAAAGCACTGAATGATTTTTGCTGCAGCACTTTCAGATTCAGAGGAAAAACATGTCATTTGGCTGGATGTGTAGGGAATATTGATTAAATGTTTTGTAATCTCTTGTCAGTTTAGGAAGTCTTTGTGAAATGGAAGAGTTCTTCATCACCCTTACTCTCTGGGTGTTGGTCCTCTCAGACCATGGGTAGTCTGGCATAGCAAGAATAATTTTATGTCAAATTTGAGAATTATAAGGGACTTGCCATGGTCATCACTCCATGGTGAGGAAAGCAGGGATGAACTGTGGGAGAGGAATAGTTGAGGAGAGGGATATTGCCTCCTTTTTTTGTCTTGTAGAATATTCCATTAATTTTATGGAGAATATTCCATTAGTTTTTTTCTTGTTTTTCTTCTTGTACTAGAGTTTAAAAAAAAAGACATTTTAGACAGTTCTACATTTTTTGAAACTGCTTTTTCAACTGTTTCCTAATTTACTCATTGTCTTTGCTCTTGGAAACATCCCCTTTATCCATTGACAACGTTTGATTAGTTAATTTGGTTTTTCCATAAAGAAATTAGAGATGTTGATTTTTTTTTCTTTTAATTCACTCCTGTCCCCTTAACAGGAACTTAAATCTGCAGTTTGAGCATGCCTATCTAATTTGCTGCTGAAAATTTTAACTACCATTCCCTTTTTAGTCAAAGTCATCATGTGGTACTACCCGCTTAAACTCTTCAGTCACTGTCCTTACTATAAAGTAAGGCATTAGACTTGAATTTAAAGCAGCTTAGTGGGGCAAGCAAATTGAGTCAAGTGCTGGACAGTGAAGAAATGTGATGTTTTACCTTTGCTGTCTGAGATTTCTGGTACTAAGACAGCTGCCTAAAGCTTTGGGATATGAATGACAATTATTTGCAAAATGATCAATGTTTACAAAATTAGCTTAAAGCAGAACAGGCCCTCTTCCTGTCTTTTTTTTTTTTGGTGTGTGTATCCCTGCCTTTTAAGCTAGTGCTATTTATTTAAAAGTCTAACATTTAAAAAAAAAAAGAAAAAACTAAATTTGGTCTGTTCCATCTCCAAAACCCATTTACGATCCAAACAGAAGCTTTTGACAGAAGATTTTCAATCAGCTCTAGAGAAGTTTTTGGAAGGATTTGGTGGTGCTTTGAGTAATCTCTCTGGCCAGATTTGTTTGAAGGTATTGCAATTGTTAGTTTAGGTGAGTGCTAAATAACTGTGGCTTTCCCTTTTACTAAACAAATATGATATGATGTGTTTTCCAATTACACTTCTAGTTGCAGTGGTTACCATTTTAGAAGAACCATCTGCCAACTGTTACCATACTGTGGTATCTGAGGTCCCACACTTATTTCCTATTCTGAGGACAGAGCAGACTGCACTACCTCTTGCAGAACTTTGAGGCAAAAGTTGATTAATGTTGACTTTTTAATGGTAACCACTGTGATTTTTTTTATTCCTATAATTCATGGTATTATGCATAATAATAACATGAACATCACTGAATTATTTATAAACTTATGTTGGTAAATAATAATGAGGTAATAACAGTGAATTATTTCTATATTTACACCAGTAAATAATGAGGAAGAGAAATCATTTAGAGCGGGCTCAGTCTCTCACTGGCCTACACCAATTAAAGCATGTTTGCAAATGTATTTTCATGCCAAAAGAACAGAGTGGCCTTGGGGAGGTTTTAGAATCCAGGAAACATTTAGAGGTTATGATGTTCAAGCAAAGCCCCAGTATGATGGTGAGAATGCAGCAGTTGCTGCCACCATCTTTGGATATATAAATGGAAGTGAAAGAGAGGAGCTGCATTTACTGCTGCTTTGCATTGCTGAGACTCCTGTCAGGATGTGCAGTTTGGGTTTCCATTTCTGAGGATGTTCAGCTGTGAGAATGCAGCAAATAGCTGTAGGAAACCCCTGAAGGTGATAGAGAGGAGAGACCTCTACTCATTGTTGTAAAAAGGAAATTGAAAGGTGGCTTGACTTGAAGAAGCACTCAGGGGAAGAAAGTACCAAGCAATACAAAATTGTTTAATTTGGTGGATAAATGATGCAAAACAAAACCCATATCAGGAAGCTCAAATGAGACAAATGTAAATTGGAAATGTTGGTGCTCCTGGAATAAATAACTGCTCAAACAAACTGCCAGTATGAGAGGTGGATTTTTGTGCTTTCAAATTAAGACAGAAGGCTGTTTGCTAGAAAATTGTTTCCTATAATAGAAGCACAGTGGGAAAATAAAAAACCCTTCAACTCACCTGCTTGGAGTTTTCCACACAGAAAAGAGTCAGCTACATATGCCTAAATTAGCAGTGAGTAAACTCTGTTTTTCTGCATCTATCTGTAGCTGAGCATGTGATTTTGGCTGAAGGCAATTAGCAGAGTTTACTACAAGGGAAACTTCATCTGTGGCATTTCATAGCCTGTGATAAACAGTTCAGCCAGGACAAAGTTGTGTTTCCCCCTAACTCAAATTGCAGGGAGCTGTTGCGTGCAAGCTGTGTATGTTGTGGGAGGTGTGGAATGCGGGATGGAGATGAGGAGGGCCTGGGATCCATTTCCAGCCTTGCAACCAACTTGCTGTCTTCAGGCTATTCTTCAGCTGTCCCAATTATAAAATGGCATAACAGTATTTACCTTGTTAAGGAAGCATGTCGTGATCTTCAGCTAAAAAAATGTCAAGGGCTATTACTATTTATTGTTGTGTTGCATTTTTGGCTATATTTGTTCAGATTTATTTCTTGACACTTCTGCAAATACTCCTGGCTTCTGGAGGTATTCACAAGTTGCTGGATGGAAGCTGATTTTCTTAGTCTCTAGCTCAAAAGAGGGGAGGGCCCCCTTTTGGACTGGAGAAGTAGGTGAAAAATGTGACTTTTTTAATGGTCATGTCCTGCTGTGAATCTCTTGGATATGAGGGGGAAGTGAAAATTGTGAAATGGGCATCTCCTGGAAAGGAGAAACATTGAGGAATTGCTTCTTTTGCTTTTATAACTCAGTTCTGAGGGAAATTTTTTCCTTTAAAGCTGTTGTGTTACTTAAAATATGAATGAGATTGCTTCCTGTAAACTGTGTGAGATGCATTAGATAGGAATGTCTGCAGGAGTGGGTAGGGAGAAAGTGGTGATTGTTTGACCACCTGCCTGATTCAAGGTGCTCAGTTGAAACATACCTTCCCTTCATGGGTGGCCCTTTTCCAAAGGCATTTAAATGACTCAGGGGCACAAGCCCCACTGATTTCCAGTCTTGTACAAAACACTGCTGCAGGAACTTGGTTTGCATCCTCCTCCCATTACCTAAGGTAGGTTCAGGCAACTGGAGACCCAGCAGAAATAACATCAGGAGGGACATCATCTGTGCCACGTGTCCCAGCATGTCAGCTTGAAACACTGCCTGAGTGCTGAAGAGTAATGCAAAAACCCAGCTATTTGTGAGCAGCTGCCATGACTGAAAAAGCAGATGAAGCTGTCATCTGAAAATTGTCGGCTGCGTTTTGAACTCTGTTATTGGAGCAAGGAAATTCTTCAAGAATAAAAAAAATGGAAAAAAATAAAAGAAAAGTCATAAAATACAATAAGTCCTTTTGGAGAAACATTGGAGATGCCAAGCTCCAGCTTCAAAAATTTTTCCCCACCACAACTATCATTAGTTAAGTCATAATCTGTGTGAAAAACGAGACAAGTTAAATGGTAACAGAGCTATTGAGCATGGCTAGAACAAGGCCTTTGGAGAAGGAAAAGCAAATCCCCATGGGATCCCATACCTGCAGAGCTCACGGCCCTTTATCTTTCATTAGCAGATATTGTGTGTTATTGGACAGTACCTTGTGCAGTTACTTGCTGGAACATTTAATCAAATAATCTATTCTTCTCCCAGGTGGCTTAGCCCACTGCAGTTTTATAGTTACCTACTTCAGCTGGAACAGTTCCTTTCAGCTGTAAAAGCAAATAGGCAACATGGAAAAAAGTCTCGTTTTATCAAAACAGACAGAACTATTCCAGCTGCTGATATTAAGGTAAAAATAGCAAGGTTAAATGTTAAACAACCTCTGAGTGGACTTTTATAACTACAAAGAAAGCCAGACCAGTTGCTCTGAAAGCACTTTCCATTAAAAAAAAAAAAAAAAAAAAATTCTTGTTTTACTTCTCAAAAGAAAATTTATTTTCCCCCGTTGCTGATGATTAATCACAGTGGAAAGTAGTTCCCTTGATAACAAATATATCAGTAACGTGTGGTGCTTCCTGCTCCAGCATCTTGTAACTCACAAAAGTTTCCATGGCCAGATTTGAATACACAAAGTGCTAATAATGTCTGCTAGTCAGCCTTCCTACTGCTCAGAAAATTTCACTCCTGTGGCTTTTTGGCTTGTTTTGAGAAATCACTGTAGAGGTTAGTGAACTTTTCAATGTGTTGGTATTTAAACTGTGGTCAGACAGTGAAGGAAAAAAAAAGAAAAATAAGAAAAGAAAAAAAGTAAGAAAGAGAAGAAAGAAGTTCATGAAAAGAAATTCCCTCTTAATAATTGTTTATATGACCATTTGCATAGGAATTGAACTGATTGTGAAACGTACACATTAAAATGGAATTCCTCTGACTCTTAACGTATCTTGAAAAATATAGTGCATTAAATGAAAAGATGCTTAAAACAATGCTGGGGTTTTGTTCCAGAGAAACATTTGGGCACTTTCACTGGGAAAGGAGGTTAAAAGGTTGTCAATGCTTTCTCCAGGGGCTCTGTCTGACAGTGAACATGTGTTTCCTCCCTTTAATCGGCTCGCCAGTAGCCAGAAAGCTGCTTGTTTTCTGCAGAGGTTGTCAAAAATGATTTCAGTCTGGAGACGATGAATGATAAAAGAGGTTTTCAAACACAGTTTTGCACTGTAGCATTTGCAGTCCCAGAGAGGATGGATTGTATTACAATCTCAGTGCAAAGGGCCATGTTCCCGTAGCAAGAAAACAGGGCCTCGTTCAACCTGTTTGATGCTCCCACTTACCTTTCAAACTTGAAAAGCCAAAGCTGGATCACAACTTAAAAAAAAAAAAAAAAATTGTCCCAAGGGTGCGTTCCTTCTCTCTGGTAAATTAAGTGGTTTACCTTTAGTAAAATTTCAGGGTTTCTCGTGCTGTTCCTGGGTGTCACATTTCCTTCAGGAGTTTATAGAGTGCTGCTTCTTTTCCTTGATATTTTATACAGGCCACAGGGTTGTCCCTCTGAAGTTAGCAATAAAACTTTCTCCACTAGCACTGAGCCTGTAGTCCAAAGATCTGCTGCCATAAAATAACAATTTAACTTAGTTTCTGCTGGTTTCACCCTTTCAGACAGAACTCAGCATCTTCCTGGGATGAATACCTGTGTGTATGCAGAAACCCGATTCTTTATTTTTGGGCAAGATTTTGAAAACTGGGTGAGTAATGCCAGCAAAAAGGTTTCACCTGCAGGGATTACTGCCAGATACGGAATCCAACAGGGGATTTATGAGGCTGGCTGGACTCTGGTACCATTTCCACTGAGGGTATTGGTAACTCTCCAGAAATCCCATACATAAGATATTATTTTTAAAAACACAAATGTAATAACATCAGCAGTAAGCCTTGTCCATGACAGATGATTTTACCCCTGAATCCCTGCAGCCTGTACCCAGTGTCTGTGTGATGATTAGTTACCTTGTCTCCCAAGCACATTGATTAACATGATGCTGGATGTTTTGCCACTATGTAAGCTCCTTCTTTTTACCAGAAATTCTTTCTTCCCAAACTCCAGATCAGTTCGGTATTTAGTCCCACAGTATCAGCAAACTGGTCTTTTCCAACTTCTTCACTGCCAAGTCCCATCTGATCTCTATCCCCTTTCTCCATGAATTCTGCCACAAAATCCTACTTTTTCTTTCCAACTTTACAATCAACTTCATCCATCCTTTTTTTTTTTTTCTGTTTTAATACTCATGATTTTATCTATATTCTTCCTTAGCTTCTTCACTACCCTCAGTCAGAAGAATGTGCAGAAAGCAGTACCTGCAAGCACTGTTCATCCCCCAATTCCACAGTACTGTGTTTCCGGTAGGGAAGGGCTCAGGAGTCATCCTTGCCAGCTGGGTTCACCTCGTGTGGCTGGCAGTCAGTGGGAGGATGTCCCTTCTCCACACTGATGTTGGCTGCTGCTGTATTCATCTGTCCCGGTGGGAGCTACCTCCAGCTTTGCATAACTTGGGTGGAAAAAGAGCTGAGAGAGTAGTGGGAGTGGAAACCCCTTGCAGGGGATAGCTGAGCTCAGCAAGTGCCCCCGAGTAAGCACCATGCAATGTGGATCAGACGTATGGAAGAAAAACAAATTTCAGACATACCGAATATATTTGGTTGCTTGACGACACTTCCCATGTTTTTCTACTCTTTTTCTTTTCCTTGGCTTTTTAACTGAAAGAAAGGAGCACAGCAGAGCTTCTATTGCCAGTTTCAGAAATTCTCCTTTCAGTTCCATTGCGCTGCTCCTAACAGGAACTTCCTGTTTACTTGCTACATTTAAAAGGATGTATATAAACAGGAGAGTCACAGAAATGACTAAATACTAGGCACAGAAGGTTTTTATTATCATCTTTTGCGTCTTGTACACAGGGAAGGCTTCATTCTTTCTTTTTTCTTTTTATTTTTTTTCTAGGCACAACCAAGTTCCAAAATATTTCTCAAGTGGTAGCTTGTATTCCAGTCTTTATTATCTTTGACAATATTTTAAATAGTTTGAGTTGAATTTTTTGCCAAGAAAGTCTGTCAGATGGCAGCTGTATTGTGTAGAACCAAAAAATGGAGTGTACACTTGAAGTATACTTGGGAAACCTGAACACAAAACTGGAAAGCGTTTTTTTTTCATCTGAATGTGATTACCATTCAAGCAGCGTGATGTCGTCACTGGGAGGTTTTGCTGCACGTATGGTCAGCTTGGAAGTCTCCATTGGTGACAAAAAGATGTATAACAGGTGCATGGAGGATTTGCTAACGTGCTCTGAAGAACCTGTGCGAAACAAGAAATAGTGCATGTGTCTGGAAAGTCTCCATCTGTACCAACAGCATTAATGTCACGTCGCTCTCGACTAGTTCTTGGACAGCACTTTGAATATTTAAAACTCTGTCTCAATGCAAATTTTCATTGTGGCCTTGGCCTTCTCAGACCTTTTCTCATTCTAGCTGAAGTGCCAGGGAGAGACAAGGCAAAGGCACCACATCCCACCAGGAGAAGGTTGAACTCCTCCTCTTTCTGATGCCGAAATATTGGTTAATGTCATAGATTTGGCTAAGTGGATTCAATCAACTGTTTTCACTCTATTATAGTTCATAATCCCTATTCAAGATGAAGTGCACTGCAGCCTAATGAATGTGGTAATGGAATCCTTGTGTATGTTTTTCCACAGCGGGGTGCAGATTAGCATAAGTGTCATATTCTGTTGGCATGCCTGCTATTATATCTGAGGCGTTGCACACACTGGGAATTTTTCAACTGGATAATAGTAAGATGAATATGGTATGCACATGCACATAGAACACACGGGTTTTAGAAAGTGATCTATAATAAATCTCACCTGGAGGAGCATTATGATAGATTAACTTTGTGTTTTGGCTCAAAACCACAATGTTTTAGCCAAGCAAATGGTAACACGAGTACAAAAGAATTAGATTAAATTTCATGCACAGTTTTAAAGAATGTTGTCATTTAGGGCAGCAGACTGCTAAGAGTGCTGTGTAGGTCTTAGGGTTTCATATATTCGTATATTCAAGTTCAGAAGTCTGTCTCGGATGTCCTTCCCCCTTGCTCAAAGCTGATTGTTACGGCTCCAATGATTGGCACACGGGTTGAGAAAAACTTCTGGATTGTAGAAGACCACTATGTATGTGCCTCCTCAGGCTGTTGCTGTCAGTCTGTGAAAGATGAAAAGAAAAACCCAGCTATCTTTATTTCATTAGCACTTAGGTTTTACCTGTTGAACCGGCTCTTTTTCTCACAGGCTGAACCCACTAGGGCATAGCAGTTCATGCTCCAACAAAAATCCTTTACAAAACACAGAGTCAAGTGGCTGCCATGGAGTGGTGTGTAGCATGTAGAGGTCTATGTTTGACCTCTGAAATTAATTTTGCTCCAAATTGTGGGATGCAGTTTTTCATTACTTAAGGCATTTTAGTTTTTCTCTTGTTAAAGAAACTCTTGATGAATCTCCTTGCACATCACCTAGGAGAGACAGCACTGTTCATGATTAGTCCCAGAATTTATCACTTGATTATTGAAAGTGCAGGCCTAAGAAATTCATACCACTCAAATGGTTTAGTGTGACTAATCAAAGAGGTTTTCCTGGCACACAGGAGGTATCAATATATATAGACTAGTGTAGAAAGGCGTATCTTTATGCTTTTAAGCATGGTGGCATGGTAACAGCCTAAACATATTAATCAGCCCAAGGTAAGTGCTCTTTCTGTACCATATTTTATTCTGCTTCTTTCTACAGTGCTAGAGAAATTATATCTGTGGCTACAATAACGTATAGAAAAGAAATTGTTTGCCTAGTGAATGAGACAATCAGACCAGTCATTCAGCCCTCAGAAATAACCACAAATTTGATTTACCTTCGTTATCAGTACATTTCTGCACAATCACAAGTCAGACTATTTGAACTTTACTGAGAAGTGGTGAGCCATCAAAGGGGACTGATGTTTGTTTGTTTGGTATTTAGTCTGGAGGACCTTTGCTTTTAAAAAGTTCTATTAGCATGGGTTGGTAATCTGATATTTTGTTCCTGACTTGGACTTCAGAGGGCCAGGCTAATATCTGCAATACAACTGAGTTCCAAGTGTTGGCCTCTGTTGTATTCCAAAGCCTGAATGAACTTTTCAAAACTCCAAGAAACCTGTGTCAGGCACGTGTGCAAGAATTGCTTTTCTAGCTACTTCACAAAGCTCATTCTAAATACTAATAAATAAGTAAATAAATGCATCCTGCTGCTGATTAAAAGAATGTCAATTGGAGTTTCCAGTAAAGTTCAGGCACCCTTTACAATGGCATCACCCTTTTCCTTGAGTGTGATCTGAAAGGCTGGGTGGCAAATGTATTTAAGACTCTGAGGAAAAGGGCTGTTAAGTCGACCTTGGTAACTTAACTGAAACAGTATACGTGTAAATCCATCGCAAATCCCTGGCCTTTTACAACTCGTGTCCCAATGGAAATCAGATCACAGAACTGTTTACAAGAGACTACGAGTCATTTGGATAAAAAAACCATGACAGCAGACTCCATTTTATTTGAAATTTTAGTAACCCAAGCCTAAAAAAATATTCTAAAAGCAAAATAATAAGGATTAGGCAACTATTATGAGTTGATTTTACTTCTGATATTTTGAATTTGGTAGGGAAGAACAATTTCACTGTAAAGGTCAATGCTCTGCCTTTTTACAATCAATTGTAATCTTCAGTTTAAAGATTACACTCCTGTTACCAAAAAAAAAAAGTGCATATATATCTTTTACCCTGATATTTCGATGTCCTGAACAGTAATTTTAAAACCACTAGAAGCAGCATCATAAAAGTATTTTACAACATTATTTAATGTATGAGCTAATCCCCTGCTAATGGTCAATTTTTTCCATTTTTTCTAAGCAGGGAGGAGAGGGGAGGGTGGGGAACCTGCTTCTCTTCAGCCCACAGCCCCATCAGTACAGGAGCAAAAGGGAATAGCTTCAAGATGTAGTGCTTTGAGTAATCTTCTTGGTATCACAAATATGATCTTTTCATCAGCACTTCAATCAATCTTCTCTACACAATATTTTATGAGTATATGTTTGCAAATAGTTGTATTTAAACACATGTATGTTTGGGTGGTGGGGATTTTCTTTCTTCCCCAAAGTCACTCTGAAATATTTAGTGCAAACAGATGTGGGTGTACTGTTAACTTGAAGAATTAACATTCTTTCTTGAGGAAATCATTATTTTACAATTAATACTTGCAGAAAGGAGGGAAGTCTGCCTCTATATCCACTGTCATAGGAAAGTTCTTGGGGTGGTCTGAGTCAAATTGCCTTTGATGCTCCTTGCAGACGAGGCTGCCTTGAACCCATATTGTCCCCATCCCTCGTGCCACCTACCAGCTGTCCCCACCAGCTCTTGCCTGAGTCCTTTCCATGGCAGAAGCCTCAATGAAGGAAGTAAGTGAAACCCACACCCCATACTTCTCTTTGAGGTGACATTATGGCTCAGCATGGTCACTTAGGGAAGCAGCTGCTGACGTGTGGTGGGTTGGTGTCTCCACCGGTGGAACTCTGCTGGTTGGGCTCCTGGCACGATGTCCTTGTTTTGCACCATGCTGCTTAAGGGCATGATAACCTTCACCAATTTGTCTGCCTGGAGGTTCAAGTTCATTTATCATCCCTTATGTAGGTTTTTTTGGTGTCTGCCCTGGGCACATGGGATTTCTAAGGTGTTTTGTTCTTGAGAAAATAGAAATAATGCTCATCCCCGGGGGTGCCCTGAGCCATAAATTGTTAATATTGGTGATGTCAGTAGAAATCCTTGCAGGGAGGAGGCTGTGTAACTGCGATTGAAAAGAGAAAAAAGAGATTTGTGATTTGGAAAAGAGAAAATTAGGGTCATTATGAGATTGTACCTTTTGAGCAGGGGATAAAGGGCATTTACTGCTATATGTGGTGGTGAAGTTATAGTGAGGAGACCTGGACCAATACCTCCAGTGAGCACCACGAAGAACGCAAACCTGTAATAATTATACTCTAGCTTAGTGCTTTTATTTTGTTATGTATTTTCCATGCAGCGAGGAAGCTCCAAACACAATGGAGGTACAGAGAAATGTATGTTTTTCTCATGTAGAAAAGGACTGAAAAGTCATGTTGTGGTTTTTGTAAGCAGTCGTTGTTTAGTACGTTGCACTTGAAGGGCAGAAGAGAGAGTAGGGAAATCAGTGTCCAGTGGTGCTGTCTCATGAAGGCAATTCCTGCTGTGATTTTCCAGAGGGAGAGCAGAGCGTTCTGTCCCACCATAAGGTGAGCACATGTACACACAAACATGGGCGGAAATGTGTCTACACAAACGTATAGCTTTTAATGGCTGAGCCAGCACTATGTGACCTGACATCAGTGATGCAGACATGTGTATGTGCAGGGCAGGAGCAGTCTGTTTGCTGAAGACTACTGCCCCAAACACTGTTATTCTCCCATTGTTGCTCACTCCAGTCTGCAAAACCATGATTTTGGTGAAAAATCCTTCAAGGTACATCACGTGGAGAACAGCTGCTATTTCTCTCCTTGCTCTTCCAGGATTGTATTCCACTGCTCAATCAAAAGTAGCCCATGCTTAAAGGCACATGCTGCTTATAGGAAAACCAGGATCTCACAGGTAGGAGCAGAATGAGAACTATGTTGTGCTATGTATAAACTCCCCTTTTTACAGCCAGTTTGCTGCCTGCAGATCTGTGTGGTGAACAAACCTCAGTTGTATTGATGGTTGGGGGGTAAAAGCATCATAAATGCCACCAAAATCATGTCAAAGTATTGTATCAGAGAAATCACTCAGTTGCTGCTCCATATGCTCTCCTTCCTCTGACCTCTTAGCCTGGATCACTATAGTTATTACAGTTCCAATTATCTGGCAGAAGATGGCCCCTTGCTACAAGTAGGGAAGCAGGTGTCAATCCTAATTAGATCCTGTTCCCGGGGATCAAACACTAGAATTGGATCTGATTAGCACAGTGAGGAGACTTGGGATCAGATCTGTGGCATTTTTGCAGGAGAAGATTTTGCTCTTCATGTTGACAGTTGCAAGACAAGCGCATTTGCTGCTCCGTGGGAGTGAGCTGTAAAATCTCAAAAGCGTTTTTACTTCTTGTTTGTTGGACACATCACTGCAGTAAAAGTTCCCTGGGAACAATCTGTACCTGTGTCCTCATGCAGCTTCTTGTCCCTGGCCTCACTGGGGACTAAGTGCTGTTCTTTGAGGGAATGAAGGAAAGAACTGATGCCTGAAGGTATGAGATGCTCCATAGAAATAGCCCAAGAAATTGATGAGATGAGCTTCTCAAATGGCTGTGCTTTGCTACTGTTTACTTCAGCACAGGGGCAGCAAAGTCACAATGAATGTGTAGAGCAAGACAGCCAATGCTGAGGATCTGCCACCTTCCCTGTGCATGCGCTGTAGAAGGGTTTCCCTGGGATTAGCTCTCATCTGGTTCCCATGGACTGAGTGCCTGGTGTAGTGCCTGGAATGCATTAAATGTATATCTTCCAGCTTTCGTTTCATCTGAATGGATCTCTGCTTTGCACACCATGAAAACAGCTCATGGTTTGAATCAAAGCGCTATAGTTGTACACATTCCTAATTCAAGCTAAAATGAGAGGACAGATGCATCCTTCCATCTGTCCAATACTGAGTGATTGGCATTAGCCACATCCTTATTACCTGCAAGAACCTGCATATCCCCACCCAGCCCCATCCCCCACCAGCTTGGGAATACTGTCTTTCCCACAGCTGCAAAGCCTAAGAGTCCATAATTCCTCTTTTCCCACAATAATTTGCACATAAACAGCCAGCAGTTACAATGTAGCCTTTTTTCCTAGCATCAGCTAAGTAATAGTGACACACTCCCTACTGTCATTGGGTTTTGCTAATTTTAGCACAGATGTAGTTCTTATTTCTTTGGGAGAGCCATAAAACCTTCTTCCAGCTTTATGTTTTATTCCTCTTCGAAGCCCAAACAAATTAGTAAAGTTGAGAACTTTATTTTCAGAGTTCATTAAGCCCTTAACAGTAAATCCTTTTCTCACATTCCAGATGTTGTGGTTTCCTTGACCTCAGTTTATATTTCCTTCTGATGTGAACAAGCCAACGTCTTATTCCGGTCTTACCAATTTCTTTGGAGAACTGAGCAAAGGGGGGGGTGCATGTAGCCTCCTGAGAGGTTTTCAGAGAGACAGAATGAAAAAGTCTTGCTGTGGTACCAGCCTGAGCCCAAGGCTTCATCTGTAGCCGCTAGACATTGCCTCCAATGCTTAATGCCTGAACTCTGCAGAGTTATTTTTATATATCAAATGCATTTTTACTGATATATTTTTCATCCCTTTCCTTTTCACTTGAGTACTTCACATTTCAGAGGTAGTGCTCACCTGCATTTGGGTATGTCAAAAGCATGTCCCTTGAATAAATTAAATGTTTTGTCTTGGCAACACATTGAGATCTGCACAAATCCTTCTTTTCTGCTTTGATTCTCCAGAGCATTTTGGACATACTGAAATTTAGCAGTTAGGGCAGTCCCCTGGATTTGAGCAAGGTCAGTTATGCATCACATGCATTAATTAAACACCCAAATATATCTATTCTCTTCCAGCCACTGGTGAATCATTTTAAATGTAGTTTGTGCCTTTTCATCCTCTTCAAATGTTGCATTTTTGAAGACAAGCACCTGCAAGCCTTTTAGGAGGTGTTACTCCTGCTGTTACTGACATTTTAATAAATGCAGAAATAAATGCTCCCCACCAAATTGTCTAACATCAACACTTACCTCATCGAAAGAAGTGAGTCAGTTTGAACAGAATTTATAACATGTGCCATACCTATGGCTGCCTGACGTGAAGCGCATCCAGTTTTGTGCCCATTTTTCCTGTTTTCTTTGAAACCATGGTAACTATCAGGCTGCATTCATAAATATTACAATAAATATTTGTCTTTGCGCACTTGCATGGGGAAGCATATGAAAAATGAATCAAAGACAGCAATTCATAAAGGGGGGTGGGAAAAAACCTTCCTCGTGGTGTGTGAGTCTGCCTTCCTTGTGAGTATAGGTGCTCAGTCTTGCCAACAAACATTTTATGGTGGGGAAAGACAAGTACACTAACAGAGAGTAATGTCCAGAACCAAGAGAGCCACTGGTATTTGGTGATTTCTTGCTTAAGAGAGCATCTCAAGGCATCGCTAAATGTGACTGACAAGATGCTGCTTTGTTCTCTGCAGATAAGCATTTCTAGGAAGAGGGAACTTTGTTTGGCATTTCATCCAGCTGCTGATGCTGGGAGATTGAGCATCTGTTAGCTGAAATAAGTGGGGGAAACATGGAGGGGATGAGGAGGAGATATTTAAATGTAGCTGAAGCTTTCAAAGAGCTCCATAAAGGAAAACCAGAGCTCATTTTTTGTTGAGAGGCTTTAACATCATTTATTTAGCCTTGGATCTTTCTGTCTGCCCTGGAGAATAGTATTTGTCCTCTGGGGACTGTAGGAAAGCTGAAGACATTTACTCAATGAAACTACTGTGTTTGCAGAAGTGGTGGGTAGAATTTCAGTTCTTCTTTTTACAGAATGATGTATTTTTATGGTTCTTATAGACAAAGATCTCCCACCTTTATTTTTAAGTTATCCATTTATTTTAACAGTCCAATGTATTGGCCTGCTGGTATATTATCCCTTTTTTGACAGCAGCCTCATGTAAAGAATATATCCAGACAGGATAGTCATGGAGACAGGTTATGAACTTCATTTCAGCTTGGTGAAATCATCTAATTCTTTGGCTTGAGAAAAGTGAAGGACAGAAGAAATTTCAGAGGTGTAAGTTTTTTTCTGGATAGTAAATAGTTAAGCCACATAGCTTGGATTTCCAGGTTTAAGAAGATACCAAAAATTTGGCCATAAACATCTTGAAAGCAGGTCAGCTTTCTACTACTACTTGTTGATGGAGAAACCACAAAGGATTTTTCTCTCTTTTTTTTGGTTGGTTTGGTTTGGGTTTTTTGGAGGGGTTGTTTTTGGTTTTGTTTTGGTTTGGGGTTTTTTTTTTTTTGGGGGGGGGTTTTGGAGGGGGTTTTTGTTTGTTTGTTTGTTTGTTGTTTGTTTTGTTTGGTTTTGTTGTTTTGTTTTGTTGGGTTTTTTTTTTTTTTTTTTGGTTGGTTGGTTTTGATGTTTTAATTTGGTTTGGTGTTTTTTTAAGGAGGAAAAGCACGTAGAGGTGGGTTCATGTCACCCCTTCTGTTCTCTATGTCTGAGAAAACCAAGCTTTGTGGATTTTTGCCAAGTTTAATTCAGGGCATCACCTTCTCAGTTTCACCACTGGAAAGCCAGAATAATTTTGTTATTTCTTTACTTAACAGACATGGGTCTGGTCCCCTCTACACCAAGTCAGGCAGAAACTTTGTGCTGCTGACACAGTCCCAGGGTAAAGTGTATGTAAGCTGTATTATGTGTCAGAGTCTAAAATCAGGAGCCACAGTCCCCAGCATCATAGTGATAAAAATGTTTGGTTTGTTTTATTTGTCCTCTCGTTTCTGACTCCCTGAATTATGCTTTGAGGTTTCCATCCAAACCCAAAAGTACTGAAACTTATTGGGCATGAGGGTGGCTTGGGATTGGAGACAACTTGCTTTCTGATAGCTTGAAAGCAGCTACTGGAGAGCTCTGAGTAGTCCTGTTCATGGAAAAGATGCTGTCAGGATATCAACAAGTAAAGCTATGGAGGACAAATAATGCTGTTGGGTCTGGAAAACCTAGATTACTCCATTGTACTTTTCCACTTACCTTTCTGCAGGCACAGACACCTGTTTTGTGAGAAATATAGTTTTTTCCCAAAAGCCCCAAGGTGCACCTGGGTGTTGGGGTGAGGTCATGGTTGGGGCGAGACAGCCACAGGTTACAGCTGAGACAGGGAGTGGCAAAGAAGTATGTGTATGTTTTCAGGACCCACCCAGAAATGCTGAGGGGGCAAGGTTAAGAGTGGGATGGCAATTTGGGTTGGGAGGTGGGAGAGCCTGGTGTGAGAGCCTGAGGCCGTTTCCCTCCTCCCAGGAATTTCTCAGTGTTGGAACCTGCAGCTGGAGAAAGACCCAGCTTTGACTGGCGCTTTTAGGTTTCTCTTGCATTAGAAATTCTGCTGGATGGTCAGGCATTTCAAATATTAGAGACAAAAGTGTGTTAGACAAATAATATTTGGTAGCTCTTTTTTTTTCCCAATAGGTGTATTCCATATTTGAAGGTTTTGTTATCAAATAAGTTTGGGGGAGCTTTTTTTTCCTGCTTGCAGAGAAAAAAAAATATGGGTTTGCCTTAGAATGTATTAGTTGTTCTTTCTGATTTTTTTTTAAATTTTTAATAATCACATTTCACTGAAAAAATTACAAACAAGCTGCACTTCCAGAGTCTTAACAACTAATGCCTCTGAGCCTCTGGTTCTTCTAATGACTAGTGGATGATGCTGATCCAGCCTGTTGGGATACCAGACAACAAACCTGGACTTCTTGGTGATGACAAAAATATACTTTAAGGGAAGAAAATTTAAGAGTTTATTCCCACATCCTGGAAAATAGACATACAGAGACAGGACATGGCTCCCTCCGTGCCATGAAGCAAAGTAGAGCTGGCCAAGGGGTTGGCTCTCAGGCTCTTGTGAGACCTGTGTCTCAGCTGGAGTTGGGCTTGCCCAAGAGCTGCTGGGAAAGCCAATCCTGCTGTGGTGGCTGGGGGTGCCCATATCAAGTCTCTGAGTCACCCTACTCTGCAGTTCAGCAGAGGACCCAAAAAGTACAACTGGATTTTGTTTGCCATGAACCATTCAAAGAGCAGCCATTCCCTTTGGCTCTTCTTGGCAGTAGGGCAAGTGATTCACAGGATTAGGAGGTTTGGGTATGCTTGCAGTAGTGCTTTCCACGTCCTGGTTGGTCCACTGCTACCTTCCAAAGGTCCACTGCTGCCTTCCCAGGAGCTTTCCACAAGCTGCAGTTGCCATTGTGTCGTGTGGCATCATCTTTGAGAACGTGCACATGGAACAGAAGGAAAGCAAGGGCAACAGGTGGTACTTCGGGGCACGTTTAATCTGGCAATTTCCCAGTTCAGGAGAGGACATGTGGAGAAATGAAGGAAATTCAAAACTTTTGAATCTGGGCTGACCCATGCATTGACAAGGAGAGCAAGGCATGTGTGGAAATTGCTGCTGGGCGTCAGAGAAGCAAGGTGTCTTCAGGAAGAATATACAGGTTATATGAGTTTCCCATGCCTCCAGAGCTTTGAGGTTGGGAATGGACTGAGCCTTAGATGGTTTAATGAGTGTGCAGAGTGAAGGGCAGGAAAGAGTGAAAAGAGAGGAGGAATCATGCAAGAAAAGGGGCGGGTGACTATGTGGTGGAGAGATTTTCTTCCTCTTGGCTCTTCCACATGTTCCCTAGGAAAGTACATCATGCACAGTTGAAAGGAAAGATAGAGACCAAAGAAGTATATTTTAAAAGACTAGTCTTGACATCAGGAGGGGATACTAAAAAGAAATAGGGATTTTTTCTTGTGAATTAAAATATTTCTGACTAGATGAAATGTTTCACAAAGGAGGATCCCAG
Organism: Urocynchramus pylzowi; assembly: GCA_013397555.1. NCBI lineage: Eukaryota > Metazoa > Chordata > Aves > Passeriformes > Fringillidae > Urocynchramus > Urocynchramus pylzowi. The sequence continues at coordinate 32,192 of VZRH01001142.1, read as the reverse complement.
ACTTCTCTTTCTTGTCAACATTTAACTAGATAACATGGGTCTGCAAATCCAATTCTTTTTTCAGTATCCCTGAATCCTTGGGGGTTTTCCCCCCCTTCCTCCATTGTCTTCAGTCAGCTGCAGTGCTTGCCAGTAGCTTCACTGAGCCCCTCGGAGCCTAAAGAGTTCCCCACCCATTCACCCTAGGCAATAAAGCCTTTCTTTAGGCATGGAGCTTCCAACTCCCAGCTCACACCACTGGATCAGTAGCAGCTGGAGCCCTGGAACATTTTAAAGAGTGATCCAAATGCAAAACTCATCAAAGTTGCTCTTGGGTCTTTCTGCTCAAAGGGGGAAGGCGTTATCAGGATAGAAGGGGTAGTTTTCCTCGTAGGCTGGGAAGATACAATAATTAACCTGTGAAGGAAGAGTCCACTTCATGGTGCTTGTAGCATCCAGTGACATGCCTGAGAACAAGTTTTGTAGCCACAACTGGAGGAAGCAGGCGATGTTCATGGAGTGTCAGATAATCCGCTGTGACATGTGATCCAAAAACATAAGGCTGACGAATATTCCTGGCACTGTGTGCCGGTGCTGAGAGCAGATTATGCGTTTTTAAATGTTTGATGTTCTTTCAACAGTTAAAAGCCATTTTGGGCAACAGATAGCTCTGAAGATATTTTAAATAATAATTTTTTTACCACTGGGTCTTATCAGTGCTTCATTTTAAGAAGCAGCATCACAGAAGGCAGAGGGCTCTCTAAGGACCTAGCTCTGATCTCACTTACCCCTATTTATATCCGGAGTAACTCGGCTGAAACAAATGGAATTTACTCCCACATTAAGCAAGTGTAACCAAGAGCAGAATATAACAGGCCTCTCTGTTTGGTATTTTCTGTACCTCTCTTCTGCCAACTATTTTCACAGGTTAGGATGTTTCTGTAGCAAGGGGAAGCCAGAGCATCGGGGTTTTGGAGCATGGATGGACACAACTTCCATGCAAGACCTGGCAGCTGGGTCAAGGGAGAGCACTTAGCCAGCAAAAAGCCACGAGTCTGTGGGCTCCAATGTGGGAATACCCCCTGCCTAAGCAAGCAGTCCCACCAAAATCCTTAGGGACTTAAGGATTTTACTTAGAATGGTTTGTAGAATCAAAACTTGTATGCATGAATAAAAAAAGGCCCTATTATTTTTATAATATGTATAAGTGAAACCAACATACACCACGGTAGGAAACACTGATTCTAATAACCCATAGAAATCCAGCCCTGGGTTTTTATTTACCATCTTTCCATACCTGGGTATGTTTTCAGAACTAGAATTTGTATGGATGAATTAAAAATACAACCCTCTTGTAGTTATTATTGTTGTTGTTATTATATAAGTGAAACCCATTTACACAGTGGTAGGAAATACTGATTCTAGTGGCCCATAGCCAGACAGAGCTGGGTTTGTATTTATTCTTTCCAGTCCTGTGTATGTACTACAAGCTATGTGACTCTTCAGAGCTCTCTCGATCTGAGCATTTTCCCCTCTCAGGCAATTGCATTTCCCACTAAATACTGTGCTCTGCTTTTCCTGCCCTGCTGGCAGTGCAAATGTGCCAATCTCATTCTCGAGCCATGGTTCCTGTTGTGGGATCAAATGTTAGGATTTTAAAAGCTAAAGTTTGATGTGGATGAACAACTGCCTATAAAACGCATTAAGCTCTTACCCTGTAATGTATTTAATTTCACACTGACTGATGGTATTGCCCCTGAATGGATTACGGCAGGGGGCTGCCATTGTCCCACTAAACCACACTGGTTAAATAATACCTTGGAGTCTAAAGCTGCTCTGGGAGCATTTCATATTGGCTAACATGTGAAATTAATACCTAGCTTTTCTGCGAGCACTTTGGGTTGATTTAGAAAAAAAAAATTAAATTAAAAAAAAACCAACTACATGTTAAGTTGGTTTACAGTGCAGGAAAATTTTGCTCAGTTATAGGATGGTTCTCCCTCTGTGAAACACAGACCAGCAGCTATAAAGGGCCCTGGTTCAGAGAAGTGCAGGTGCTTGCCTTGGCTCAGCAGGCTGGGAAGGCTCCTGGCGCAAAGCAGGAGCGCATTACCTCTCAGGAGAGGTCCCCCTAAGCTCATTCCTCATGGGTGTTTGGTGCTTGCAGTGTATTTATTTAAGCAGTGTCTCCTTGACATTAGTGCCCAAAGGGTCAGAGACTGGAGTGCTGCTCAGGGCTCAAATATGTTAATGTTTCAGTGTCATAGTTGAGGGGTATCAGCTTCGTTACTGGGCTTTTTTAATTAATTGTTTTTAGCTTCAAGAGATTTTCCCTGCTAAACAATTCCTGCTTAGTCTGCATTCTCTGCCCCTTATGCTGAGGTTAATCAAGAGCTACTTCAATGGAGTTACACCTTCTGTATGCAAAGTCAGGCTTCTGGACTCTACCAGTCATTGATGCATGTCCTGCTCTGAATCATGTCATTTTGGGAAAGCCTGTGATTAACTCTATGAGCAAATACTTGCCTGTTTCACCCTGCTTCTCATTATGCAAGATAACCTCAAATCAAGGAGTATTTCTCAAGTCCATGCAACTGCAGGCAAATTCTGTGTTAAGTAATTTTAAAACTATGTGCTTTATCTGCATAAGTATATTTATGTGTATATATAAATATGGGGATATATAAAATATATATAGAAAGAGAGAGGTCTGTAACATCCACAATGAATGTGTGATTAGGGATGCGATTATCTGCAGTGTGCTGAGGCACGAGCCCTAAGCAACTTTGCTTATTGCATTGATTAAGAAAAATTAAATGATCTTTTCTTTCTTTAAAAAGAGAAAGAACTGTGATAAGAAAAGGATAAGGAGGTATTAAAGCCCCACTAGTCGTTTGGGGGTTTTTTTCCCCCTCCCCAGACTTCAGCAGAGCCAGGAAAGAATGCTGGAAGTCATCAGAGGCATGGCTGGGATAGAGAGTGTTAATTCTTCCATATCTAAGCCTCTTTGTCGAAATTCCCTTTGTCTCTTGCCCCAGGTCATTAAACACTAATCCCATCACTCTTCCTAATCCGCTGCAGTGGAGCCAGAGTTCAGTTTCCGAAACTGTCTTTGTTGCTTTCCTAATAGACAGCTCGCTCTGGATTTTGGTTGGTTCAGTCACATTTAGGGCTTTCCAGCACAGTTCTTTAATGAAGTGCCATTAATGAAACTTTTCCTCCTTCATGCAGTGTGCACGGGCATCAATTGGTTTAGCGTTAAGTAGGGTAAGGTGCCCAGTCATCTCAGCAGCCTTTGCAAAATATGACTGTCAAAGGCAAAACCTAGGAAACAAGACCATTGAAGAACATAGCCAGTGAAGTACTCATTTAATTACTAAGGATTTACAAAAGAAAATCTGTTCTTTGTGGCTTACAAAAGACAACAAGCTCAGAAGAGATAGTAAAGGGTTTGGAACCTATTCTCTTTTCTCCCTCCCCCTCTTCCCAACAAATCCTGGAAGAGGAAATGTGGCTGAGCAAAGGCATCAAAGCCTATTGTAAACTCTTTCCAACCTGCTGCAGGAACACTAACTTTCTAAGTGGGAGGTGTTTCACTTGCTGCTAAAATAAACTTTGAGACTTCTCCTGCCAGGAGATGTGGCCACATTATCCAAATCAATTCTTCTGTGGCAGAAAATCAAGCATTGGTCCATTCCTCCATGCTGAGAATAAAAGCTGCTTTCATAACAAAAATATTTCTGGTAATGGGAGATGGTTTGTAGACTTGTGTTTGGCTGTATGGGTTTCATTTGGTGTAGTGGATATCTTGAAAGGAGTACTTCTGAGGCAGAGAATAGATAGCAAATCTTTGCATCTCTCTTATGGCAGTCATGCTGAAACCCTCCATATTCAGTTCATTTGCCACAAGCATAAGAAGGGAACCAAGATGTTAAAAAGTCCTGAGAAAAGCTGTTTATGTCTGCAGCAGGCCCACCTCTACTTTTAAACTGTTGCCAAAATGATAGATTCTGTATAGGTTTAAGCATAACCATTACATCTTTGGAAAGCTTTCTTCTGCAGCTATATACAGGATATCCTGAGTTAATTGGACCATCTTTCCACTAAGTCTTGAGATGTGGATTTGGAACAACTTCCTTGTTCTCAGTAGGATGGAAAGTTAAAAAAAAATAAAGACTGAGAGGGTAGGAAAACTATTCAAGCTGGCAAATCTGCTGGATGTATAAAGTCTCTTTGGTAGGTGTTAACATTTTTTCCTGTGATATGAACTATCTGATTACCAGCAAACTTGTGATATGAAATAAACCACATCTTATTTTACAGCACGCTTTCCATACGTTCTGTTTTACAATGTTCATGTGATGTATAAATGAGATCCAGGTTTGATTATTAAACAATTTAATTACTCTGTCAAAGTTGATATTATAGTGCCCGGGAACAGAGTGCTGCAAGGGAGGGTATTCCTTTAAAGGCTCTTTTAACAACTGGTGGGTCTGTGTTTGGTTTGTCTAAATCCTATTTTTCTCTATTTCTTGTTTTTACATATCTATCTATCTATCTATCTATCATCTATCTATCTATATCTCAGTTGGTTTGGGGGTTGTTTGCTTTTTTCTTTATGTTCTTGTATTCTTGGCTTTTATTCTGTTTCATTGCCAAAATGTTCTGGCAGGTGACACCTTAACTTGATCTTCTTCAAATATTTTGGTGCAATTATGTTGCCTCTGGTTGTAAGCCAGCTCAATAACTTGCTTTACTAAAAAGAATCTCTCAAATCCCCTGGGACAATAAATCAGATCCATTTACAAAGTGAATAAATCACAACAAAATGATTCATTTGCAAATGAAACCACAGCATTCTCTGGAGATAAAGAAAAACAACTGCATTTTGCCACTTCATCACGGTTTCTTCCCCCCCCTCAAATTCCAATGTGCATCTACTGTTGGCAATAAAAGTTACACTTGCATGTTGTTAAAATTCGTTCATATGCTTCAGCAATTCTACTTTCCCTGTAATTGACTTGCCAAGTCTCTTACTTCAGGGAATTGGAACAGCTTTCGCGTGTGATGAGGAAAAATTTCCTGTACAAGTCACTTCAAAAAACAATAATAATAATAAAAAAAATCCAGAACATATCCTGGTGTTGTTTATGGCCAATGCTGGAGCAGCACACCCCACAGCAGCATCACCAGCTGAGTGCCAGCTGTCTGCTAAAAGTCTTTGACCCTTTAAACTTAGTCCTCACTCAAGTTGATCTGCTAATGGTGAATTAGCTCCCCATGGCTACATCCTGGCAGAGCTTTTCATTTAATCCTTCCCTTCTTTCCATTTCCCAACTACTGACTTTTTTTCCACTCATCTCTCTCTGCTTTCACCAACTGCAGCTCATATGTAAGAGGAGTTTTGGATGAGTCCATGCAACTTCTGGGTAGTGTCTTCTGCAGGCCATGGCCCCTAATAACTCCATAATCATTAAAAAGGCATGTTGGGGATGGACATCCAAGCACCGACTACTGGTTAATGGTAAGCTCTCTTTGAACCAGCTGTGATGCTAAATGTAATCATCACCAGTCTAACTAGTTGTGGATGTCTAGGTTAAGGCTGGATGCCTTTCATGAGCACAGGCTGGTAGGAAGCATGCCTGGCTCGCATGGCTGCCACTTTGGGACCAGTTTCGTGCCCACTTGCAGGAGTTGAAGAATCCCCTTGGACTCTGCCCAGCTGAGCCAGGCAATGAGCTGTGGGGGATAAAGAATGGATCTCCTTATTGATCCATTAATATCACTTTGTTGATACAGCCATGAATGAAACATCTGTTTGTTTCCTCGGCTGGGATTGATTTTCCCTCCCTGCCCTCTATAGGAGCTCATGCAGGGCTCCATGCACGTGGAATTTTCTCATGAAGCCCTTGACGTAATTCCAACAAAAGGACATGAAGAATTTCCTTTCCTTTGCTAGTGGTGGCATTCAGACAGAAAGAGAACCCCTGGAAAATGTAAAAGCTTTTGTAAAAACATGAGAAAAGCATTTAAAGCCTTTTCAAAGAAAGAAAACATCAATGTAAAGCCTCCCATAGTTGTCTGCCCATGCGGTTTCTCTTGATTTGAAGAGATTTTAACCTTGCGGGGGAGAGAGGCAGAACTGAAGGTTTTGTTGGTTTTATTGTTCTGCTGGTTTGTTTTGAATTCTCTGATATCTTCTTTTCCATCAACACATGCATGAGCTGTGATTATACTTGAACATTTATTTAGCCCTTCAGAAGCATCACTATTCAAGCATAAAAATGCTCGTGTGTGTTGCTTTGGCCAATAAATTTCTTTGATGCTTGGCATGAGTTTACACTTTGATACTCTGTAGTGATTTTCACTGAAAGACTTCAGTGATGAGTTACCAACCCAGTGTCTTCTGGATGGACTGCACAGCTGTGTAGATCAGTCCCTCTTTCCCTCCCCACCCCCAGCTCCCCTCTAGCTTCCCAGGCAGTGTTACCAATGGTCAAAGCCAAAGCATCTCAGAAAGGAGCTACAAAGCTAATCGTTGCCAAAGAGAGTTTCAGACAAGAGAAAGGGAGATGGGAAACAGAGTGGTGAAGGAGGAGAACTGGGAGAGATTTCTCTCACCAGAAACAAGGAAACTGTGGAGAGAGGTGGGAAGGTACAGAAATGCATAGAAAGGATATGCAGCTTTCCACCATTTGTGTGCATATGCTTTGATACTCTGCCTCTCTGGTGCCACTGTCCCTTGCCTCACTAGCACTTCCAAAGCCTTGGAAAAGAAATGCCCTTTAAAAAAGGGAGTTAATAAAAGAAAACTAGATCTTCAATTGGCATCTCTTTCATAAACAACAGCACTAGAGCTGTGATGTTTCCTATGTTGTTTGCTTGGGAGGCTGAACAGAAAAGGCACAAGTTTAGTTCAATTGTAAAGAAGAGAGTAAACTATTCAATTCGAAATATGCTGGAGCATCCAAAATACATTCAGGGTCTACTGTTTGTTTCTCTCATTCTGTCTTCTCCCAAAGTAAATATCTCAGTGTGAGTTTTCAAGAGAAAAATAAAACCAAGCATTTTCAGTCCTTCTTTGGGAGAGGGGAGATGCAGAGATTTTTAACAAATTTATCAAAGGGATGTGTCAGCTTTATTACAATCTTTCTCCCTTGTTCTTGTCAACTTTCTTTTGTAGCAAAATCCTCCCCACCTCCTTGCAAAACCAGGAAATATGCTCCAGTGTCCATCCAGCAACACTAGGTACCAGGTCTGAGGAGTTTCAGTTTGTTGGAAGGTCCCAGAGGGGTCTGCCTAGGTCTAACTTGGAGAAGTGAGTACTGGTGGCTTTGTCCAGGAGGATAGTAGTGAGATAGGTTGGGAAGAACACAGTTTTCTGAGCACTCTTCTATTGGTGTCAGAGTCCAGCAGTTCAAGGAGTTGGGTTGCCTGGTGTCTGGTCTGTCCTCCCAAGCATATGGTTTTTCCTATAGAAACTCCCACTTGTGAACAAACTTTTCCCTGCAAATATGTTTGTAGAGGTATGTAGGTGAAATTCATTGGCCTCTGTTTCAGAAGAAGTCATATTCCATGACCTAATGGCCTTGGATGCCTGTTAAAAATTCCAGATTTAAAATTGTCCTTGTGAAAAGAAGTGCCAAAGTCTAAAATTATCCTACAAGAAAGGCTCACACAAAGATTTCTCTTTCAGCGGGGTTTGCACCTCAGGTTTCTGCTGCTCAAAGGATTTGCAGTGCAGTATGTCGGCTTTGATGATGGAAATATTACCCTCTTGCCTGGATTTTATTTTATGCTTGTTTTCCCTTCTGCCTCTAGTAGTCTCCAGCACTCCTCCCGAAAAAGGCTAATTACCCATCCATCCCCTGCTGGAGGGACGGCAGCGGTACCGCAGCCCCGCTGCCAGTGGGGCAGGGTAAGGGCTGGCTGTGCCCCCGAGAGCAGAGCTTTCCAAGAGAAACACTCAGACAACACAGCTCTTGAGTGCCTTGGCCATAAATCTTCTCTGGGCATCCTGCCTGCTTTATGGACTCTGCCATTTTCTCTCAGACAATTCAGAGCCTGCTCTATTGCCTCTTGCAGAGGCAGAAAGAGCACTGCTTGCTCTGGAGAGAAAAAGATTTAGGCTTTCTATAATATCAGGATGAAATTACCAGAAAAGTTGATAGTATGTGATTCTTTTAAGCTAGCAAGAGAGTGGTGACAGTCTTCTGCTCTCTGCAAGGTTAGTAGAAAGGAGAGGGCAATGAGATTTTAGTCCATATCTTTTAAGGGAAGGGTTAGAAATAATCAGCTTAATATGCAGTAAAGGAGATTTAGATGAGATATTACAGAACTTCCTCATACCAAAAACAGTTAAGCACTGGAGCAGAATATTCAGAAACTACATGGAATCACCACTGTAGGAGACACATCTGTAAAGGTTGGGTTTAAGGAAACATAATCCTGTCTCCAACAGATGGTGTGGATGATTCCTCAGGGACAACACTCATCTCAATTTCATATGGTTCACTACAGAGAGCTTTCCCACTATAAAGAGGCTAATATCTGATTCCTAGGTTCAAAAAAGAACATAAGAAAAGCCATACGGGTTCAAAACTAAAAATCTAACCCAGTGTCTCTTCTGCTACAGGCACCCACAACATCTGGAAGGAATGTAAGAGCAAGAGCGTCATACAGGGATACTTCCCCCAAATTATCTGACACTTGGTAAATTTTGGAATTCAGGGATGTGACTTCTCTCTCCAGAGGTGTTGTCTTTTTAAGATCAGTCTAAATAGCTCACCTGTTTGGTTTTTCTGTCAGATTTTTGCATTAGCTTTTTGACTCAGGAAAAATAAAGTGGTCATGGTGGAAGAGTATGAGAGGAGAAAAAAAAAAGAGAAACTGGGAAAGGGGGAAAGAGGGGAGCAGAAGGAAAGAGAAAGGAAGAAAATGAGTAGTGAAAGCAAGGAATTAATATGAAGAGGAAAGGATGTGAATACCTTGCCACTGAGGAAAGCGGGGAAACAGGTGGTAGCATTAGGTGTGACATCAGTGACTAAGTTCAAGCCAAGCCAAATCTGACGACTGTGACAGTGTTGCTCTCCACAGCTTAGATGCCTTGTTTGGGAGCTGAATCAATGGAAGTCCATGCATCATTAGTGTATTTTCCAGCCATGGAGAGAAACATGTGGACAGCAAACTCCTCCTTTTATTGCCAACCCTCTGCTTGCACTGAAGACCCAGTCCTTCCCTGGGGCTGGAGGGGCTGAGCATGGGCTGCTCTGCTGGAGGAGCTGGGGAGTAGTTGGATCTAATGCCAAAAGGTCTCCAGTGCTGGTGGACATGGCACCTGGAGAATCCAGCAGTGGGGAAGCGTTGAATGTCTTACACATCCAGACTTACGTTCAAAAACTACTGCATTGGTGTCTTGTGAACTTCTCTTTTTCATGGCTGGTTTAGCTGGGAAGGTGCTGATGTCTTGGGAGAAGGGGCATCTGAAACCAAATAGCTGTCAGAAGTTTCTTTGGATTGTAGTATTTTTGGTCTGAAAAGGTTGATATGTTAAGTGTGGTTGCAGGAGGGGTGTGTTGGGAGACAATATTGATGGGTCTTTGTTTTTCACCAAAGGTGTCTGGCATTCCTGGTTTTACCCTGTCCTGACAGGAACATATTTGAAACAAAAACATTCCTTTTTTTCTTTACCCCCCTGTTCTCCCCCACTTCTGGTAGGCTGCAGTACCCCTGAACTTTGTTGTTGACTTTGCACATATTCTTGTTGGGAGGTTTATGGATGGTTAATTATCTGAATTAAATTACTGCCTGTGACTGTAATCCAGAAGACTTCTGTTCCATGGGCATAGCCAGTGTTACACTAAACCTTGCAGCTTTACACTGTTAGTTGAACTCTGTTGTTCTCATCTTTGTTGCACGTCTGGATTTGTCCTCTTAAGCTTGAGAGTGGGAGAGGCTTTCAGATTTCCTTCAATCATTGTGAGGGCACTACTCATGTTCAAGTGGGTGACATTACCAGTGGCAATCTGCACTAAAAGAAAATCTGTAACTAAGCTGTCACTTTGGTAAAAATATCTTTCTTAAATAAGATCCAACAAAACAAAACGGGATCCCTCTGTGTCAGAAGAGAAGGGAGAAGCAAAGAGAGTCACACACCAGTACTATATAACATCCAGAAATTACATTAATTGAGTGCTTCCACTATCCCATCTTTTTCTAATTTTGTGAATATCACATGTAGAACAGCATCATGTGGTTGTTAATTATGACAACCAAAGTGCAATTTTGTAATAAGGCTAGCAGATGTTTGCAGCACTAAATATTCAGATCAAACCCAGCTCTTTTTGCCCAGCACACTTCCAGTCAAGATCACATAGAGTGTCTGAATTATTTTTTAAATGTGTTGTTCTCTATAAATTCACTCTAGCTCACCTTTTAAGTTCTCTATTTGTGATGTGATCTGTAAGATCAGGTTGCAGAAAATTACAATATTCCATTTGCTCGTAATTAGGCTCTCATTTTCTTTCCATCAGGCAAAGAGAAATTTTGCCACTAATTGTGGTAGGACAGGACCAGCCCCTCTGTTTTGCTTTTGTAAGGATTTTAAAGGCCATGTGAACATACGAAAAGTTTGTGTTGACCAAAATGTCTGTGATGAACTGAAAGACAGTCATTTGCACTCATGTGAGAAGAGCTCTGTTAGGACCCATCAATCCCACTTGTGACAGCATATTGACACTTGCTGGTCTTTAGGATTCATTTCTTAAAATGCTAATGCAGACAAGTTCCTGTCTGTTGTGGGAAAATATGGGGGAACTTTGTTAGATGAGACACTCAAGTGCAAATAAATGTTTCCTGTAAGAAAGCATTTGGCTCAAATCTTTCCTCTT
>VZRH01001142.1:0-21260 GCA_013397555.1 Urocynchramus pylzowi | reverse complement strand
TTTTTTAATCTCCTAAATTGTTTCCCTGTGTCCTTAGTGACACTCTTAGGAAAAAAAAAAAAATTAACATCATCAAAAATAAAAGTCAACTGTGTACATGCCAGAGATAATTGGAGATTTATAATATACCCTATATAACTTGTGAGCACTGAAATAATATACGTGAGTGATGGACTGAAACTTCATGGCATGAAGGATGGCTTTCTGGATAATTTACATCTTGGGGGGTAGTATCTTAAAATCAGAGGTCCTGTCTTCACTCCATGCACATTAAAAACCACATGGTGCTTTTCATAAGGGCCTGGGCTTGCCCCAGCTAAAATTTTTCCCCAGCTCTTTAGTCTTGCAGCCTGTGCTGTGCTCAGACCATCTGGTCACCATTCTGCAGCCCTGGCCATGGCTGTGCTTAATGGCGAAATGATTTCTGTCTGTATACAGTTGGTAGAGTGTTTTGCATACTGCATATGCTCAAGGTATTACATATGAAAGGCATTATGTAAGATTACAGGGAAAGAAAAATACTCTCTTAAAAATTGTCAGTAATTGCCCAGAATGCTCTTGTGACACCATTTGATGATGGAGGACCTTAACCACTGCTCTGAAATGGTCCGGTTTTTAACTTGTACTTTAAATTTATTCACTGTGAAATTCTCTGCTTTTTGTTGTCCTTATTATTGGCACCTCAGATAGTCCTCCTAGAGGCCAGACTTGGGTGTCTAGTCATCTAAAGATAACTCGAAATGGACGAGAGAGGAGTCTGGGGACATGCCCAGGCTTTTACACCCCACATGAGCATCACTCAGCGTGCAGCCCCCATTTCCCCACTCCCAGCCAACATTTCCCCACTCTCAGCCCCAAGCTCCTGGCTTGACAGAGGTGCCCACAGCTCAGGCTCCAGTACAGTGGAACTCAATGCAGCTGATGCAATGGGTTTTAGCAAAACCAATTTGTCCTTGATGTTAGCATATCCATTCCACTCCTTGTCCTTTCAGGTTGTAATCAAAGCCCTAAGGCTTGGTTTGGCTGCTTAACATGAGCATTAGGTGAGGCTGGAGGTGGCACAGACTTTCAGGGATTTCCTCATTAGCGTTAAGCGATGCTGGAGGTGACCCAAATTTTGGGGACATCTCTACCATGCTAGTGGTTATATGGACCCACGGGGACCTGTGTCCAGTGGGAGTGGTCACTGGAGGTCTAACCAGGGCATCACAGATGGCTCAGGCTGAAGTTACTTTGCCTGACTCTTGCCATGGTTTTTGGCACCTGCCAGTGTCTCCCCATGCAACATAAATGCTGCTCCAAACAGGACATACCTGTAGTGAGCCTTTACAGGATTTCCTGTACCAAGGCTTGTGTTACTGAAGGTGACACAAGGTTTCTTAGGGTGTAAACACTCTTTGAGAGTGTTTCCCAGTCACCTGGGCACCCGCACAACTTGGCTTCAGATACAACTCTAACCATGCAGCATGAGTGTGGGGCTGGAGAATTCATCTAAAACACGGGCAAAACCCATAACTTTGGGTTATAGGTTTGGTGACCATTCAGCCTGAGAAAGCCAGGCTGCAGTACTGGGAAACAGAGCTCTGGGATGCCAGGCAGGATTGCTGGGCTTTTTTAAGCTCTGCTAAAGGGATGCAAGTTAGCAACGTCCATGAAGGAACACACGAAGCGTGCGCTCAAGTGATTATCTGGGGCCACATTTAGTCAGATCCCCATTTAGCATTATTCCTGATTTTTGAGGCAAGGCAGTTTCAGTGGTGCCTCCTGTCCCTTGTACATGCACCTTTGGGCTGAAACAAGGAATGTTCCATCAGCTTTACAGGGTTCCAGAGTCATGCATCATTTCAATCTAAAAATAAATCCCAAACGTGGTATACTGGTTTTGAAGACAAGTTGAACTGTGCTTTCCATCTAGAAAGGATGTTGCATTATATTTTCATCGTGGGCACGAAGCCAGTACTAACTGCTCACCAATATAATTATGAGCAAAAACACTGTGGGGCTGGGCTGTGCAAGGCTCTGGGGTCTGCAGTGGAGCTGGGCAAACTCCACCACCCAAAATCATCTTTCTGTGCATGTGAAAAACTTAGGAATACACACTTTTAAGGAAGCTTACTCAGAATCAGATTTTTAACATAACTACAGTAACTTCTAAATCTTTTTTGACTACTGAAAGGGGTAAAAAGTGCTTTAAATTTATTAAAAACCACAAGATGACATGGTTGTAAAGGAGGTCTTTCAACAGCTTCTACTTAAACACCAAGGAGCCATGCTGGAGCCCCTCTTCTTAAGTCCTTGCAGACATCAGTGAGTAGCCCTGCCTCAAAAAATAAAGAACAAAAAAATTAAATAATGGCGCGATTTCACCCAGAACCATTTGTTCTGTTGGTGAAAGTCACAGAGAAAAGTCCTAAAATTATACAATTATATAAATAAATCAATTCAGCATGTCATTTCTGCTTTTCTACATTAATAAATTAACCATGTAACATTGTTCAAAATTATGTCAGTTACGCATATAATAATCTTTTAAATTAATGAAGTGATGAAGCAGTTTGATGACACCCATGATTTACAGGGCTGCTTTTAGCTAATGTTAAAAGCCTTTCATTTAATAAATTGTCCCCTTGAGAAATTACCAAAAATTAATATTTTCTATGCTAAATGTTCCAAGGTTTACACTTTTTCACTGTATTAGCAAACGGCAAGGGAGAAGCATTTTTCAAAATATATCTTCTTTTACATATATTTAATTGAAATTAATTAGTATATTACTTTAAAAGGAAATGATCACAGGGAAAGGTGTGGGATCATTTATGAGAGTTTCTTATAGCAATAAAACAGCATTTAAACAATGGAATTAATCATGTCCTTTAAAATTTTTTATGATAGATTAGGAATCATTCCAAGCTTTTTGATTAAATAGAAGGACATTCCATACAGACTGGACCAAAAAAAAAAAAAAAAAAAGCCAGCTATTTCACTGCAGTTAATATTTCCCTGGTTCCATTATGTCAGGTTACGTGCATGCTGAATATTTACTGAGCTAAAAGCAAAAGTCCAAGTGAAGCTCACAAGATCTATTTTGCTTTGCTCTTCCTTGTGCTTGGCACCCTGATGTAATGTATGCATAAGGTTGTGAATGTTTAATATTTCCCATTTTATGCACATCTTATCAGAATTGAGCTTTAAAGCCACTTTCTCCTAGGGTTGGTTGGAATTCAAGGAACATAACGTGAAATGGTATAGTGTGTCCTATAAAAGAGGTTAAAATAGAGGTTATAATTATGAAAGCTCAATAGATTTGAAAGCCAACACAGTGCCCTCTCACATGTGATACTATCTCCAGAAAGGGAAAGAGATATATAGGACTATAAAGGGAAGCCTGTAATTGATGCTCTCTGTACTTATTAGGATTTGTTTTAGTAACATCAAGGACTCGTTTTTGTACTACCTCTGAATAAATAATGTGCACAGTAGGTTGGGTCAATTCCTTTTCACTTTGAAATATTTTCAGTGGTTGCATTAAAACCAAGAATAATTCATTGGCTTTTTGTAAGGCAGCTGGTTGTATTATGAAAAATAGGTGTGTTAAGTGATTTATTGGGGGTGGGGGGGCGGTCTATAATAGGGGCCAGCATGAAAAAGAAGGGACTCTTGGCCTTAGGGGTGATGAGAGAGCATTTTCCATCTCAATCAGGAGCATTTCTCAAAAAATAAACAGGACCTCAGAAAAATATCTTGTTCCAGTGTTTGTATTTGAATGGTCCATGGGTGAAGTCTGCCACACAGCAGAGGCTCCGAAGGGACACCCAAATATAATTACTCATGGACAGAGCTTTGCCTCTGGTAAGTAAACCACCATAATGAACACAGCTCCTCAAATACATATTTGTTTTAAAAAATAAGTGAAACAGAACCATCCCAAAAAAGCCTGAAAATTGATTCCAGTGCAGGCTTTGTTTGGCTTCTGCTTCTGGCACTGATTCCAGAGTTTAATATCTCCGGCAAGTTACTGCTTTATCCCAGGTGCCAAGTTCCAGATCTCTCAAACTGCTCTGGCCCCATTGGAAGGAGAGCTGATCTTTGTGTCCTTTAATCCTTTGATAGGTCTGTGGATGCAAAGAGCCACAGAAGGACAAATTCATTATTAACAGCAGTGATTAACAGATTAGTTGTAGCTCCTTCTAATATTTCTACAGGTACCTCTCTGCAGCAGTATCTCAAATAGTAAGGTTTTTTCCTGGAAAGTTTGGTTAGTTGAGGTTTGTTTTGTGAAAATATGTATTTTGGGGATTAGGCTTTGCAGAGCTACCTCTGGAGCCTCTCCTAGTGCTCCAACCTTTCCTTGGAAAAAGAGCATTAAGGAAATCTTGCCTGTCTGTCTGTCACACTAGGCAGTGAGGGACAGGGGATTTTTTTTTTCTCCAGTTCTTTTTCAGTGTGAAATTCCCCCTTGAAGTGCAGTCTTCAGTGAGGGTCTAGTTTCATTTGATTGTAAGAAACAATGCCAATCTAGCAAAGTGAGCAGAATTTCTGTGGTGGTGGAAAATAATGTTGCACGCACTCTTGCAATACAAAGTTTGTCCATCCAGAAAGGAAGAGCCTGATCCTGTAAAAGCAGCAGGGATTTGTTATGAGATCTGGGGGTACTTAGGATAAATTCCTCTAGTGATTTACACTGAGCAGGGGTCAAGACAGTGTTTTCTGAAAAAATGTGAAGTATTTTGAGGATCATATAATTGTCTTCTACTGTGGGATTAGTTTTGGATACCATCTTGGAAGTGCTACCAACTTTTGGGTATTTGCAAAAGCATCTGTTAATGTGAAGCGTAGCTGCCAAATAATTTAACAAAGCAGAAATGATTGTGTGTGGAAGTGTTACTCCCTGCCTCCAGGCAACTAAGTCATCTGTAAATTCTAGCCATGGACAAAATTCATGGGTACAAACTTGGGACTTATTAGGGAAAGTGGCTGCTCCAACAGCTGGAGCGACCAACAGCCATTGGATTTGATGTGAGTTCTCAAGACATTTGGGAAACCTTTGATTGTAGTGGAAAAATTAATGAGGGTGAATCTAGTTTTTACAGTGAAACTTCCAGATGATTCTAGAGATTATTAGTTTTGGGGATGTGTTGAAAAAGTGTCGCACCCCGATTTCTGCAAGAAAATGGACCTTCCAAGCTGCAGCACTAATGGGATTGATAATAAGAGGGATTTAATGACACTTATTCATTAAAGAGCAGAAATAATGGTATTTATTTCTTCTTATTAAGATTATTTTGATTTTATTTCTAAAGGAACATAAATAGTAATAACAACAAACACATAGAATAACTTGTGATCTCTGAGAAAATAATCTCCAACCATCAATAAAAAAAAAGAGGGAATTTCTTACTTTGTGCTTCTGTTGGGATAGACAAGGATTGTATCATCCTGTGTAACAGAATATACCTAAATGCAGATAGGGCCCGGAAACCCATACATTTCTGCCAGCAGAATTTCTGTTTAAATATCTTCGTGGCAAGAAAGAAGTCCATCTCACTCCTCAAGTCCTGCAACAAATTGAGAGAGTAATTTTTCAGATGGGGAAATGACCTCAGACTGCCTGAAGAGACTTGGCAGAGGAGAGTGAAGAGGATGCAGGAGAAAAGAAGCAGTCCTTGAGCAGGACCAAGGGCTACCTCCTCTACTGCTTTTTTGCAATGAAAGCTGTAGGGCTGAAGGGGGAAGTTTCAGCATAAAAAAACCCCAGCAATTTGCATTTCAGCTCAAGTCTTTGATGATTTTGTAGCATCTGTTTTTGTGGGCTCTGCTGTACCTCCATCTGCATCCACACCAGACATCTCTTCAAGCTTTTGGCAGTAGCTTCTGGTCCTTGTAAATCTCTTTTGCACCTACACTTTGGCAAAGGCTCAGCTGTCCTCTGTGAGGTGCGTGATCCAAGCCTTGCTCCAAACAAGTGGCAGTGGTGGGACCATGCTGTTGGGTCGCGTTGTTGGGGTACAGAAGCTTCTATACAAAGATAAGCATTAAATTGGGGACTGATTTCTAGATAATTAAGTAGTGGATAAATCTGCATCAGAGTTTATCACAATCTTGTTTGCCCCAGCAACATAGCATTATGAGGAAGATCTATTGTTACTCTTGTCTAGTTGTCAGTAATATCATCTGCATGCTGTGTCCTTCCAGAGTTGAAGACACCCTTCATATTGTGTGCCAGCAAAACTAATTTTATTAACACCTTTTTGTGCAAAAACAGTTTTCATTTAAAGTTGTCAGAACTGAAGGTCATGGAGGGTGATAGAAAAGCTTAGAAGATCTTACAGCTCTTCTTGCAGAGGTGAGGCTTCCTAAGAGCTGAGCACCAGGTTTTCAGACCTTAGATATGGGATGTAAAGCACAGCTGGGTTAGCAAGGTGTTGTGTGCCAAATCAAGCACCTTAATTGAAATTTAGGCCAGTGCTGAGAATCTGCAGGGAAGTTCTGCTCTAAGTGACCATTAAATTTCTACTGCATAGCTCTGAAGGAGATAGGAAAACAAATTCCTGTCCACTGCTTGAAGTGCTTAGTATCCCCGCTTTCCTGCTACTCCATCATTTGCCCACTGCATTTTAATTACTTGACAAGGAAGAATGTGTACATCGGCATGTGCAAGATTTAGCTGGAGTGCCACACCAGGAGCAGATTTGCAAGGAGATGCAGGGGCTTTAGGCCTTTCCTAAGCAACTTCAGTCTGTCCTGGGAATGCTGGTGGGACTAGATTTGTCCTCATATACTCTTATTGTCAGTCCACCAATCTCATCAGATCATGGTGCTACTTTCCTCAGGCTCACCAGTCTCGTGGAACATCAGTCTTTGGCACAGGATAGTGTTGTGTTGCACTAAATAGTAATAATTTAGCTGGTTTTGCACTGGGTGTTTTGGTAGTTTGCACTGTTCACGTGATCTGTATCACGTGTGGTCTCCTCCTTCCTCCCCCTAAGCCTCAGTGCTGGTGGTTTCTCCTTGGTTTTCTCCCCCCCTAGACCCTCCTCACTTGTTTCCCATTAGCTATGGTCCTTTTCCAGAACTGCCCCTTAAAACCCCCTTGGGAGGGGGCGTCGCCCTCTTTCTCACCTGGACAGCACCTGGGCTACAGATGTCTCCTGCTTATGCAATAAAGAAGGACAAGGTGTCCTAGGAGGAAGAGTGTCTCTTCATCTTTTACTCCTGACTGTGCGTGATTGACCCAGGGGCCAGGGGTTGGAGCTAGCCGGATCTGGACCCTCAAAAACCCCCGGATAATCTCTGCAGTTGGCGCCTAACGTGGGGCAGGAACCCACGACCCTGAGATTAAGAGTCTCATGCTCTACCGACTGAGCTGAAAAAGTTCACTTGCCAGTATAATTGACTAAAACAATTAGATTTCCTAAAAGAGCAGCCAATCTTACCACTGGTATGCCCAGCAGATGCTATTTGAATTAGCTGAGAAATAAAGTGATGAAAAATGAAACTAGACAATCTCTTTATTAAAGAAGTATGAGCCGGGCAACATTTGAGCGAAGCATCTCCTTCCATCCTCTGGGACATGGTAGAGTCAGCGTACACCACAGTGGGCAGTGGATGAAGACAAATGAGAAACAAGAAGAGTAGGGCAGGAAGGCTCCAATGGACACAGTCTGCCTGCTTTTTCAGTTCCTTGGTGTGCATCACATCCAAGTCTGGATGAGAGAGGGGCAAGTCCTGAAGGCCACTTCAAAACCTGCAAGAACAAAGATTGAGCAGCACATGAGCAACACAAGGGAAGCACTAAAGGACCAGAGGAAAAAAAGGCACTGACTGCAAAATTAAACAAAAAAGAATAAAGGAAGACTTGAAACCTGGTGGTTTATTGGCTGACTGTGTAGCACAAGGTGATACTGAGTTAGGTTCTTGCTTGCTGATGGGTAAAGAGAAAAGGTTGTGATATGGTCAGGATCAGACCGGGCTTGCACAGAGGAGAGAAATTCACAGAGCCTGACTCACCCCTGGTTCACGCTTTGCACGGTCTGTTCCAGCCTCTGCAGAGGAGGTGCAAGAATTGCCAGTTCTCGGGGTTGTGTAATACACCAGAGGAGGCTGAGTTCATCCCAGCAGCTGCCTGCAGTGGCAATGAGGGTTTGCCTGGCATAAAGGAAGGACAAGACAGAAAAAGTAACCCCCAGGGGAGGGGAAAAAAGAAGTCAAAATGGTAGTGGAGGGGTCACTATTGATGGTTTATGATGGTTTATGATGGACAGCTGCAAAGGTGAGTGGAGAGAACTGCACAGGGAGCACTCATCGTGCCCTGCAAAACCATCTCCTATCCTCTAAACAGGATGATAAGAGCAAATAAGTGCACTTTAATTAGAAACAGTATTACTTGCAGCAGTGTTTTGCCCAAGAAGCATAAAATTCTTTGCATTTTAGATAGAAACTCCTCACCAGAGAATCCATATTTTTCATTTTCAGAGCTAATCCAGAAATTCTGCAATTTTATTTAGCAGAAGAAAAATTTCCCATTCATCATGGATGCTGTTTGAGGGGATGCAGTCGCACATGCAGCTTCATGGAGCTGCAAAGGGTGAAAAATGCTGTGTCTAGGCTTCCAGCTTAGGGCCAAGCTGCTGTCTGATGCAGTGAAGAGATATATTGTGTCTTCAGCTTTTAAAACCTGGAATAGCCAGCAGACCCTGGCAGACCAAGCTGCCATGAAGGGATCAGTAAGACATAATGAAACATCCATGAGGGAAGAAACATCCTGGCATTACACATGCATTTGCACAGGTTTGCAGGGCAGCCAGCTCTTCCATATCTCACGTTGCGTTAGCTGTTTATAAATTATTCCCTAAGTTTTATCACACACGCATATTCATTTTTAATGCTTAAATACACATTAAGAATAATTTTCACTAAAGGATGATCCCTAATTCCATCAGGAGCAAAGCTAAGGAAATGATACATGCAAATCTGAGCAGGGGTTGGTACCATTAATCGCTGGCTTGTCTTCCTGGAGGGAACTTGCCAGTCCTGGTTCTGTCAGAGCTTGCAGCCTGGATGGGAGCCTAAAGGCCTTGGATGAAACCCTACCTGCATGCCAAAGGTCCTTAACTCCCCAAACTTGCTGCTCCCACACCCAAAGGAAAGTGCTCGAGCTCTCCTGCTTTCCCACAAAGACTAAATCTTTCAATTGCCTCCCACACAAACCAAGGGAAAGGATAGAGCAAAATGCATTTTAATGAGCATTTGAATAATCATCGGGATGAGCACTTTTCACTGACATAGCACCTTTTGTTCGAGTGATTTATAAACATCCATTAAGCCTGACAACTTCCCTGAAGGGTAATTTTTTTCTTTTTTTTTTCTTTCTTTTTTTTTTTTTTTAATTCTCTTCTCGGGGAAGTGGAGAGCTGAGATTTGCTGGAGGATGGGGCAGGAAACTCATGGCGGGTCTGGAAATGGGAACCCTGCGTGCGGGATTTCCTCTCCCCCCTCCATAGGGTTTCCTCTTTGCTCACTAATCTCTAAGTGAGATCTTGATGACCAGATGCTCATAGATAACATAGCTCAAATATTGCTTCCTTTCTGCAAATTGCATGCTGGCTTGGTTCAAAGGCCAAATGCTATTCCACCATCAGCTGGTGGCAGGGATCCCGTGGAACATCAGTGGTAGGGAGGCCAAGTTGCAAGAGTTTGGGAAAAAAAGCTAAATATGTGAAAACTTTTGCAGGCAGACACAGTTGCAGAGCACAGTGTTATGTAGAGCATTTTCTTCTACTTGAGAAAACCTGGAAAGCTTTAAATGAGACTGTTTCTAAAGGGCACATGCAGGTGCTTTATCCAAAACCACTGGCAAGGCATTTCCCTCCCAGACAGCATGCACGTTCCTGGGTGCAGTGACAATATTTCTTCTCTGACATCGCCAGTTAAAAGGATTTATTTTCAGTAAAATAGAGTACTTCAGTTGTGTGATGGGCAAAAAAAGGTACACTATAATTAAAAGTGGGATTAGACAGAAAAATGAGATGTTAGGCAGATAATTAGGGAACTATTATAATTAGAATGTGCTTTTAAATCCCCTAGAAGCTTCTATTATGAAAGGGATGTTCTCTGATTAACTAATATTTCCTTTAAGTAGCTATTTTTCCTCTTCCTTTTGGAAAGGAAAGCTTGAATTGAATGACTTCACCTTAAAAAATCACAGTTTACTGGGGCCCAAGCTTTCCTTGTAACAAGCCAGTTTTGCTCAGGAAAAAAGACCTGTATTGGGGTTGAAAGTGGCAGACAAGATTTTACTAGTAAGCTTATTAAATTGCTTCTCTCCCCTATTAAATACAATCTTATTTATAGACAGTATTTAGTATTCTTTGTATTGAGCCTTTAAGAGAAATTATTGCTGTTAGAGCAGTGATAGCCTTAGATTAAATTTTTATTCATGCAGGTTTTATACAAGGGGAACTGCTGCATATTTCTATGTGAAGTAGAAAGCTGTGGTGGTTTTGAAAGTATGGGCAGCTTCAGTGAGAGCTGTCTGACAGCTGCTGTTGATGAGCACAAACCAACAAGCCTCTCGGAAGCTGCTTGTCTCTCCCTGGCTCTTCAGCAGGGAGTAGGGAAGGACAGAGGTCGGTCCCACTTCTTACAACTCCATAAATCAAGTGTAAATCACTCACTTACATTAGTAAGTGAGTTAAAACTGGGGGAAATGAGAGGATAAGTTGTTCTGTTTCCCTCACCTGAGCCTTTTCAGGTGCTGATTTGCCGGGAAATTCTGTAAGAAAGCATCATATGCAAACAGGGAAAAGTGGAAAAGGAAAATAACTTGCTTAAAGTGCAGTCTCCCTCCCATTTTTTTTCTTTTTTAATCAAGTCTAAAATTTAGGAATTGAGAGAGAAGTGAGTGCAAAAGTTCATTTTGATTGCAAAGGCCAAATGTTGCCTCTTATTTGTGAAAGGAGGCGGGAAAGGCGGAGGAGAGACAGCCCAACGTCCAGGCCCAGCACTGATGCATATTTCTGTATTGCTGTATTTGGACAAACAAGACTCCTGTTCTTTCACCTAAAAACCATAAAAGCAGATGGAAAATTGCTTTATTCAGGGTCAAGAACCTTGGCATCCATCTGCAGATATAAAGATAACTTATTTAAAAAGCCATTTGTGGTACATCTGATTCCAGTTTACTGGACGTAATGTTGAGAAAAACACTCAGAAAAATGATTTGAAATAGCCAAATGGTCAGGGAAAGGATGAAACCAACCCCAAATATAGTCCACGGCTCCTGGAGAAAGCAGCCTGGGGAAGATGCACCCTGCCTAAGGTTAGAGACCTCCAGGCCTGACAAGGGCATTGTTGCATGAGCAGCAAAAAAGGCTGGAATAGTTATTTCCAGTGTGGTGAGAGGAATAGGTGTCCCAGCCTACTTCTTCTGGAAGGGGAGAAGCACCTCTTCAGGGTGTCTTAAGGAGCTGTGCATGTGGAGATCATCCCTGAGGCCCCAGAGATCATCAGTGCCCAAGGCTGCAGGAGCAGGCTCAGGCACTGCGCTGCGACGTCGGCAATGAAATGCCCGTGATGGGAGAGGCTGAGCAAACGTCACCAACTGCCTGTGACACTGCAGGAGGGACCCGAAGGCAGGGGTCCTCCCAAAGATGGGAAACCCTCAGAGACAGGGACGGCCTGGCTTGATGTGCACTCTGGTTATGCGGAGAAGCTGCAGCTCTGCTGCCTGGCAGGGCACCATGCCATGATTTTTGGGATCTTTCTCCATAGATATGATGGACTGGTGGGACCAGCCCCTTGTTCAAAGGGGGTCAAAGGGACTGAACAATAATGGTCTGACAACTAATCCTCCTGACTTAGTGCCCTTGCTGAAGGAGACAGCCACATCAACACAATTTTCCAGGACAATGCAGCTGAGTATTCGTGGTGACTGTGCAGACTCTGGAAGGAGAAATACAAAGCTAAATTGCAGAGGTGCTGATGTTGGGGTGGACTGGAGCATCTGATGCCTCCTGACTTCCCAAGATGAATGCTGACATCCCAGTCAGGAGAGAAATACCCAAGCTGAAGGGAGTGAAGGGACTTTTGAGATTCAAAGCTGTGGCCTCCTGCCCTATATTTGCAGGATGGAGGTCGCAGAGGAACGTGAACTCGTTTTCCTTAATCCTCTGAAAAATATCTGGGCTTCTCACTCCTGCAGAAAAGAGCCATTTGGCCTAATGATACCTTCCAGCTCTGCAATGCCACTCAGCCAAGATGCTGAAGCATTTTAGGTATCATCCTTTCAGCAAATAGCCAAGCTTCTGCACAGCAAAGTGCTCATGTTAACAGTACAGCGCAATGGGGAAAATACAGTATAGAAAAATATGATGGGTTTATGTCTTTTATGGCTTATACTGCAAACACATAAAAACAATTAGGGTTTGGAGAATATTTTTTAAAAGCAAAGAGAATTATTGGCAAGGCAGAGAATATAAATATTATGCCCTTGAGAGGGTTAGGGACATATTATTTTTCCAATTTTACAGAAAAGAAATGCCAGATCAAAATTACTTTCCCAAGATCACACAGGGCGATCCTGCCACCTTTTCTATTGAGTAGTTCTTACTCAAGGGTTTGTCTGTCTTTGTGCCCAAAGACCTCCTTTAAAGCCTGCTATCCAGTGGTGTAAATTTGCAGTGTATTAGCTACTCTATATTTATTCCCCACATAAATATCTCTTCAAAGTGAGCTGCCTCACCCAAAGGCACTTTCAGAAGTGTAAGGCCAGCGATAATGCTGCTAAAAGAATTAACACTGTCCCACATAATTAGCGGTAATTAGTACTGGTTAGGACAGGAGTTAATGCACACTAGTGGACATAAATTCTGCCTTTGTGTCCCTGTGCTGACATAAAACCAGTCTGGGAATAAGATCCCACTGGGTGAGAAAGTGAAGGGACCAGGTCGATTATCTGGTGCTTCATGATGCTGGAGCTCAAATTCTCTTTTTTTCCAGACCTTTCTTCCCACTGTGAAAGCTTGCACCCTCTTTTTGGCAAGAGAACAGTTCTACCAGTGATCCCAGTGGTATTTGATAACCTATCATTTCTCTGGGTCTTGGGGGAAAAAGAAAACCTGAATATTAAAACCTGGCCACTGTGTCAATACAGTCAAATACCTCCAGGGATCGTTTCATAGCTTCCCCCTCTGGGGTTAACTCTTTATGGCAGCAAAACTGAATTACAGGCTCAACAGCAAAGGAAACCAATCAAAAAAAGGCAGTATCAAAATAAATTCAGGTTATCTCCTCCTGCAGGTGAGAAGCTGGTGGGTTGATGGATGACCTTGCATAGGAAGGAGGATGGTGGCATGGGGACAAGTGCCAGTGCACATCTGGCGTGCACATGGATTCAGGATACCACAGCAAACCTCTTGGGAAATGGTTGGGAAGTGAAGAACTGAGCACATATGTATTCAAATGTATTTTATTTCAAACTGTTTTCCACAGCTTGTCTGAGGTTGAAATAGTCCTCCTTGTGGGAGGACTTGAAGTTTTAAAGAAAACATGGATTGCACAAAGTCAGCTGGCTGCAAAAACTCTCCTTCTTTCCTTCCTTCCTTCTTTCATTTGAAGATGATTTGATATACCCATCAATAGTTATAAGTACATGAAAGGGAAAAACTTAGTAAAGTGGAGATAAAGTTTTGGGCTGAAACCCCTCATTTTTACGCTAGACAGCTGCTGTGCTTATTGGGTTCAGGAAAATAACTTCACAAACACATGCAGAGTGTCAAGATATAATCACAAAGAAAAATGAGCTTTTCTAACATAAAGACTGCCCACTTCAGCTCCTTGGAACAGCCATTGAGAGCTGGGTTTTGTTGGGGGTTGGAGGATGTGCAGGCTGAATAGCCGTAGGTGCTGAGACTGAGTCTGATTTCCAGCATCACTGAGATCTGCTTCTACTCTCTTCACCCAGACCTGCTGGAGATGAACACCATTCATAATCAGGGCCCAGCTGGTCTCTAGAAAAAGGCCTTTTCCAAGCATAAAAATTATTCAAAGTGTAATTTTAGGTTCACTCTCTAAAATACAGAGATGAACTGCTGTACGGACACTTACTTCGATGTAACCTGATCTCAACTTCAATTTTGATGATGAGGGATTAATTTGAGCTAAACAAACAGAAAGTGCTCGTAAATTGAATTTTTTTTGCAATATTTTTTTTTATTCTGGGTTCATCTTACCTAGGTTAAGAATTCAGCTGAAGTTAAAACTGGCATTTTCTTATGTCAGCTAGTTTTGTCTAGAAACCTGTGGGTCTGTTTGTGCCAGCTCATTGGGCGCTTGTAAATGGATTTCATTTTGATCAAAGAGGCAGTGTGATTCTCACAGCCTGCTGGAGAGGGACCCCCAAGGTGATGTCAGCCAAGGGAAGAGTCACCAGTGGCAGAAAATGTGTCACAGAAGAACTTCAAAGCAGGATCCACAGGCAACCTTGGCTAGGAGCAGGGAACAAATCCAAGGGAAAACATGAGGCAGGCTGGCTTGGCATCCTAAACAAACTCTGTATTAAGAGACAGACAGGTAAGAAGAACTTTAGGAAAAGCACTGGAAAGTAGAAAGAGGGAATGGAATAAACTACATGCCCAGAGCAGCAAGTGGTCCCTTGATGGAGTTTCTTAGGAGGTCTCTTACTTGAAACACTGGGGTTTTTTTAATGCATTTATGAGGTAAAGTTCCTCTGAGAGCTAGTGGTTGTTTGTGCTGGTCTTGGCATGTCCTGTGGAGGAACTCACAAACCCACTGGGCAGTGAAAAAGCAATCAGTGGAGGTGAAAACCCTCTGTGGGACATAGTGCAGCAGCAGGGCAGACCAGAAGACCAAGCAAGGAATGTGTGTCAAGCCACATTTGGGGCCAACACTGCCACTTTTGGAGAGTAACATAGCTGTGGAGAGCACATAGCTGTGGGAAGAGTCACCTGAGTCAAGAAGGCAGGGGATTCTTTTGAGTGGTCCCTCAGGGAGGAGCCTGGCTCTGCATCCCAAAGGCCAGAAGAAGAAATGAGGTGGTTACCTACCTCCTGACCCAACAAGGACAGTGAAGGTGACATAAGGCTGTCTAGTGAAGTGCTGCTAATGTATCTCAGCCTACATGATGTCAGTAAGGAAATACTTGGGATAATTGCATCTCTTCTGAAAAAATGTGAAGAGAACTGCAAATACATGCAACTGCTGCAACAGCCTCTAGTGTGGAGACACTCATAAAGCATATTGCTCACAAATTTGTCATACCAGTAGGCAAGAGGAGGAGGAGGAGGAGGGGGAGGAGGAAGAGGAGGTGGCATTCCCAGGTATGGAAACCCAGGGCAGCAAGCCACCAGTCCTTCGAGTTCAGTGAGGCAGAGCAGAATTTGAACTGTGTGGGGAAGTCAGCGGGTGGAGCTTTCCCCCAAGTTACAGACCCAACATGTGCTTCTAATAGAGAAACTAAAGCAGAAGCTAGAGTTACAGCAAGGCTGAGTGTACTAATGAATCAAATTGTCTCTACACAGCTTCAAAGACTTTGGGAAGAAGCAAGAATAACTAGAAATGTAACACTAATGGTAAGGACAATGTGGCTGGTACTGGCTAAACCCAGCAAGGGTCTCTTCATCAGTAGAGAGGTGAACTGTGTATGGAAAAGAATGGAATAAAAAGTGGATCTGGTGGTGCTGTGCAGCAGAGGAGAGGGAACAGCTGTGTCCTCAAGCTTGGTGACAGTAAATGCAAGGCAGAATGGGCTTGGTACAAAAATGAGGTGAGCAGTGCAGTAACAGAATTTGAAGGGGATCCAAGTAAGAAGTGTTTCAAATAGTAGCAAGGACAGGAAAATAATAGAAAGGGTTACAACTGATCAGCAACGTAGACAACTATAATAAACTTCAACTTGGAAACATAAAAGGAAAAATATGATCTTGCATGATATTGGAAAAATAATTAAAAGCAAGATATTCTGTGAGGGGGAGAGATCTGGGTAAGGTCCAACATTTCTGAGTTTAAAAAAGTTTATGAGTTAATGAAGAGAGGGGTGGGAACAGCTTGTCTTCCAGCAGAAGCCCAAGATGCAAAGCATCTCGCCTTTGCTTCTTGCACCATCAAATTTTTTTGTTTGAGGCCCTTTGGAAACTTTCTGTGTTTCAAGTGCTCTGTCATGGAATGAGGATTTCCTGGCAAACACACATGCTCATAAGATGTTCAGCTGCTACAGTGGCATCCCCTAAAACACAAGCTATCACATATTATTTGTGTGAGTGGTCCCATTTCAGGGGGTGCACTTGGGGAAGATCAAACTGAAAGGGATATTAGAAATGGAGAGGGGGACTGAAGTGATAGACAGTTTAGTGCATCTGCATGGTACCTCATAAACTTGACTCTGTTCTGATCATGTTTGCATCTGCACAGCCATAAAAATAGTGTTTTGGGGCAAGAAGAGGGGTGAGGCAAAGAATTCAGTGTCCCCAAAAACCCCTGGGAGCTGCTTGAGTGGGTAGAGCCTTCTGACATGCTTTAATTAGCTCCACCACAGTGGGATTCAGAGCTACTTTGGTCATGTCTGTGATGATCATGTGCTGTGATGCATATCTGCCTTCAGATACAACCCTTCTCAAAACGTGACTTAGGAACTTAATCCCAGTGACTTGCAATAAGAGTTGGCTGGTAGGCAACTCCTAAAGTGGGACTTAATGTCCACATTCACTGAAGATGGTTTATATCTCTTGCAGAAATTAGGTGCCAAATTTGCAATGGACTGTGGTCACTGTCGTGTTGAGAGTAGTGACAAAATATCTTTAGAAATCTGACCTTAAATGTTGAATGCTGGATAGTCCTCCTCAAAGCCCTCTTAGCTAAAAGAGAGAGTACTCAATTGATCTAAATTCTGATAAATGCAAGGAAATAGCATTGCAGGAGAGCTGAGTTGATGATTCTATGAGATGTTTCTTTGGTTCCATGTAAAAAAGTACTTCCTTTCCAGAGTCTGGATGTCTATCTCATTTCATGTCTTCTTCCCACAACTAAGTTGAGGATAAGACCAGGAAAGCATTTTTTCAAAGAGTAATTACAGCTTTTCAAGCAAAGCTAGCATCCTCAAGGTAAAAATACTGCCCAAGCATGGTAAGCTGGAAGCAAACATTCTCTTAATAAATCTTGGTGGGTTATTCTGACTGCAGTTTCCTCTTGAGAGCTACAGATCCCAGCAGACCTTTCATATGAACCCTTTGCCACAGAAAGGGACTGTTACCATCATGGCATTATGAAGGATGCTCAGAATCCCCAGACCCATGGATTTTCTCATCTGAAACCAGTGCCTGGGCCTGGCCCAGTCCCTGTGCATCTCTTTCCCCTCACTGCAGACCTGCAAGGCCAGCATGGAGAATTCAAGGGCCAAGCCAGGATGAGAGTCTGCCGCCACCGTGGCTGCAGGGCTGTGGAGGAGGAGATGCTGCTGCTGCCTTGTGGGAGGCCCAGGGCTCGGGAGGCAGCTCCTGGCTCTGGGGCCCCTCCGAGGGGATACTTGCTCTGCTTGGATAAAAGTGCAGCTTTCACTGCCTCCCTCCCTGATTCCCCTCCTCTCCTTCAGTTTTTTTCCCCCTTCCCTGCTTGCTTCTCACAGCTGCTGCTTTGGGGACCCAGCCTTGGTGAGGGAGGAGGCCACCTTCCCCTGCAAGGCTCAGGGGCGAGGGCAGCTTCCTCTGCAGGATGGAGAGGGGTGACAGTGGGATGAACACCCCTATTCTTGGAGGCAAAGCCCAGCTTTCTGGTTTGGGGCTGATGTGGCTTGTGGGGCACTGCTGTGAGTGGTGAGTCGTAGGGAAAGGGGAGTGCCGTGTTTGCGTTCCCCTGCCCTAACCATCTGTTGTTTTAAAAATGGTTAACAAGGAGGGCTTTCCCTAAGTAGTCCTTTGAGCAGTCCTTCCTTGTGCATACACACACACACAGCCATCATAGCTTTTCTCACAGCCATCATAGCTGGCTAGAAATTGTCCACGGGAGTTCAAAGAGACACATATATCCATGCACCCACCTCTCAGACCCCAAAGTGAATGACAGCTACCCATCCTGCTGTCACCCACGCTGCTGCTGATCCTCTCTGCTTCCCTGCACTCTTGTGCACCAAATTGGATCCAAACTACTTAGGGTTGAGCCACTTGTGCCCAAAGAAACGCTACAAAATGAAGGAACAAGAGCAATTGGAAGCTCTTTTGCAGCTCCCCCCACTCCCGCATTTTTTTCTTTCTTGCCGAGAGAATTGTTTGCGGGTGGAAGAGAGGGATGTTTAAATAGCTCCGCAGATCCATTTAGTAAAGTCAATATGCAATTATGCAAAAGCCTGTGATAATACACCCCCTGATGCAGATAGCAGCGGTCGGAGCTGTCCTGTGGGAACCGCGGGCAGCTGGGAGTTCTCGGGACGGGGCTGGCAGGGACTCTGACTCGCTCCCTGCCTCCCCAGCCCCTCGCAGCCCAGGCACAGATCCTGGGGATCCCGGGAACGCCCCGAGCCCCGTCCCGCACCGCTCTCCCGGGCACGGGGCTTTGCTTCTTATTTTCCTTTGATTTTCTAATTTATAAAGCGAAATTGATTTGCACCCGATTTTTCCTAGACGGTATCGTTTGCGGGAAGCCCCCTCCGAGAGTTCCGAGCCTGCAGAGAGCCCCGGGTTTCCTCCCATCGCACAGGGCTGAATAGCCCCAGATCCCCGCTCTGATGAGCGCCCATCCTCTGCGATCGGCACCGGAGGCACGCCGAACCAACGCAGTAAATGGGCTCATTAGCCGAGCTGCAGATGAACTTAGGTAATAGGAATGGAGCAATAGTGAAAATTAGTTTGGAGAGAAACATCAAATCGAAAAGCTCTGACAAAACTCTACTTTGCTCCGGTTCAGCCGAGGTACTGTCAGACACAAATATTCAATTCTATGTCGCTTCAAATTGAGGTTTTATTTTGTTACTCGCTAATTTGCTTCTTGTACAATGTTGCAAGTTGTTTCAGTCTCATTTGAAAGGGTAAAATACTTCGTTCAACTTTTTAGAAGATGTCCCTCGACTTCTTCCACCAGGGACACGCAATCATTTAATTTCTGCTTTATGCACACTGAGGAAAGTATCCGTAATACCTTCTTGATTAAAATAAAATAAAACAAAACAAAAAAGATCAGGCAGATTGTTGTTTCCTTCAAAAACAGCAATTTTACCCGCAGAGATGAACTGGGAGCTGAATTTAGCCCAGAAGCAATGGGAAAAGTCTCCAGAATAAAAGAAAAAGTATCGAATATTTTAGGCTAATGTCACCCTCTGTTGAACTCTGGCAAGTGGCTCTGAAGGCAAAGAGCAGTCGGAGCTGGTGTGCCACAAGTGGCAGGAGGGTTTGCTTATACCTTCATTTAACCTATTAAAAGAAATCCCCACTATTGTTCGGCTACGTGGGTGTCTCCGTCTTTGAAGGCTACGTGCGGGCATATGTGTGGACTGAGAAAAGGCGCTTAGAGATCTCTGCTTTAAAACATTCCTTGGAGTTCACATAGAGCACTAGATTTTTATCTGTCTGTCCAGTCGGCTGCTGACACTGTCTGTAAATACGACAAAGACTTTGCATTTCACAGCTCTGCTGCGGCTCTCGCCTCGTAAAAGTCAAGGGTTCGTGTTAGAAGGTTGGGGTTTGGGTTTTGTTTGTTTTTTTTTTTAAACAAAAACAAAACCAAGAGCTTTCCCCCCCTCTTTTTTAAATCTCTTCTTGCGCTTTGTATTTTTGAGGAGAGCATTCCAGGCGCCATGGG
Source organism: Urocynchramus pylzowi (assembly GCA_013397555.1). Classification (NCBI taxonomy): domain Eukaryota; kingdom Metazoa; phylum Chordata; class Aves; order Passeriformes; family Fringillidae; genus Urocynchramus; species Urocynchramus pylzowi. The sequence continues at coordinate 1,460 of VZRH01001142.1, read as the reverse complement.
AGCGGAGAAGCAAGTGAGCAGGGAGAGGGGAGAGGGAAATTACCCAGCTAGGCTGCATCTGCCTGGGAGCACCCGCGGCTCGGGCACAGGCAAAGGTTCGGGAACTTAGAACAGCAAAGTCATTGCTTCCTCTAAACCGAGACTAACGCTGAGCCGGCGTAAACTCCCCTCCTGCTGCTCCACCAAGGACTGGCATCAAAGTGACTGCCTCCGCTGCCCTCCGAGAGCATCATCGGGGTGGGAACTACTCGAATTGGGATCTCCCTCTGCCCGCAGGCTGCAGCCGGCTGGTCGCGGGGAGGGAAAAGTTTTTAAACCATTCGCAAATATTTTTCACTTATTAAAAAGAAAAAAAAAATTCCTCTTTGCTACATGTTTAGCTAATGTCCAACTGGCTCTCGCGGGTAAACTCAAACCATCTTTACCACATCATTGCTCCACGGGCTGCAGTCAGTAAAATCCCAAACACTTTAGACTGGAGTTTTTATGCAATTATACAGGTGTAGCCCAAGGAAGATATAAGTATTTCTACGACTTTTCTATCTCGGGTCGCTATTCTTCTACTGAGGACTTGAGCGTCTCCGACCCCTCCAAATTGACAAAACCTGGACTTTTCTCTCGCTGAAAATTTGGAAGCGTTTCTGGCTGTAGTTTTCCCGTCTCCCAGTAGACGGCACAACAGTTCAATCCTTGGGATGAAGAGCAGCCCAGCGGCTTTTCTTTTCTTTTTTCTTTTTTCTTTATTATTTTTTTTAATTAAGCAGCCACGATTTTATCCAGCAATTTCTTTTATTGTTATTATTATTTAATTCAACGAGAAGTATAGGAATATCGACAGGAAAGAAAGAGGGTTTGGCATAGGCAGGGAGTACAGGCGAATGGGCTAAAGGCAGGGATCGTCGCGAAACCCGGCGCGGAGCAGCGTTTCCAAATTAACCCAAATGAACTTGTGGAACCCAAATCGTGTGAGACAAAACCCTTCAACAACCCCAACACGACGGTGTTACCGGCTCGGGGGTTAGTCTACGGATTTTAGGCTGAAATGTTCTATTTGTAATGTGAAATAGGAAGGGCAAGGCTCAGGTCGGCTCTGCGCTGCCTTGCCCGGGCTACCCCGAGGTGCCACCGCGGGGAAAACCTGGCAGCCCTCGCAACTTTTGTCCCTGAAAGACTCCTTTTGTGTGCGGGTGCCTTCACTCCCGCCGCCGGCACTGCTGTCACCGTTGAAGTCTTGAAAATCCCGGCCAGTAACTCATTTCTCAGTTAATTTTATTTAAGGGGAAAAAGAAAAAAAAAAACACCAAAAACAAAACCCAAAACGATAGCGCTGTTGGAAACTTTTAAGACAACCGTAAATTTTATTAGGAAATATTTTATGAAGCCCTCCGTTTAATCAACCAAACCCATCCATAACTTCTGCAAGCGTCAGGCCCGGCCGTGGGGGAGCGGGCAGCTCCCGT
>VZRH01001140.1:658323-691566 GCA_013397555.1 Urocynchramus pylzowi | reverse complement strand
GCATGGAGCTGTTGGACAGTACCTAGTGGAGGGCAGCAGAGATGATTAAGGGACTGGAGCATCTCTCATGAATAAAGGCTGTGGGAGCTGGGCGTATTTAATCTATAAAAGGGAAGAGTGAGAGGGGATCTTACTAGTGCATATAAATATCTCAAAGGTGGGTACCAAGAGGATGGTGCCCAGCGACAGGACAAGGTGCAGTGGCCATAAACTGAAACAAAAGAAGTTCCGCCTCAACAGGAGGAAGAATTTCTTTGCATTGAGTGTCGGAGGACTGGAACAGGCTGCCCAGGGATGTTGTGGAGTCTCCCTGTCTGGAGACATTCAAAATCCACCTGGACGTGGGACGTGTTCCTTCCTGAGTGATCTGCTCTAGGTGACCCTGCCTTGGCAGGGGGCTGGTCTCCAGAGGTCCCTTCAAACCCTGACAATTCTGTGATTCTGTGATCTCCCCAGGCAGGCCTACCCCGGCAGGTGCTGGCAGTCTGTCTGTGTGCCTGTCTGGGGGCAGCAGGGCCAGTGCAGAGGGGGACGTGCCCAGCTGTGATGGCCCCACAGTCTGTCTGTGCCCTCTGGCTGGCAGCACATCGGGGTTCTGTCCCACTGCATGGAATCATACAGTGCTTTGGCTCGGAAGGGACCTTAAAGACCATCTCGTCCCAACTCCCTGCTGTGGGCAGGCACACCTCCCACTAGACCAGGTTGCTCCGAGCCCCAACCAACCTGCACATGGCTGTGTCACATTGCGCTTCTCATCAACTAAGACCCTCGAGTCCTTCTCCTCAGGGCTGCTCTCAGTCTATTCTCTCATCCTTTAGTACATTTTAGGCATTGGAACAGGTTGCCCAGGGAGATGATGGAGTCACCATCCCTGGAGGTATTTAACAGGTGTCTGGATGTGCTGTGGGGGATGATTTAGTGATTTAGGGGTTACAGTGATCGTGCTGGGTTGATAAGATAGTCTTAAAGGTCTCTTCCAACCCGAATGATGCTATGATCTGCTAACCTCTGCCTGCCCTTGTTCTCTTTTTTATTAAAAAGGGGGTGCTGCTATGCTGTCGAAGTCCCCAAATCATTAGGCAACTAAACCTGTCAGTGTTCATGAGATACTGTACAAGAGCCATGGGCAGGGAGGCTCAAGGCAGGCACCAAAGCAAGTCTTCATATTCCTCTGACCCATTAGATAATGAACTGTAATATATTACCCTCTGAAAAATTCACAGAAAGTCTGTGGCTTACTCTGCTTCCATCAGTTAGGTAAACTTATTGATGGAATTCAAGTCCTTGAATATTTAGCAATTACTAAGGCAATAAAAATGTCAGCCTGACATATTTAGATGAAAAACAAGACTTAGAATGTATAATAACATGCAGTTAATTTTATATTCTATGGCATGAAAACAAGAGGCTGACCCTATAAAAGACTGGAGCAAAACAACATCTCCAGGAAAACATTGCTGCTTGTGTCAAGTGTTTACTTGATATGTTGTTCCTTTATTCAATTCAATTATTTCCAAATACCTCGTCTTAATGATACAACATTTCAGTCTTTACTATGTGGCCTTCAGAAGTATAAATCTAGTAGTTACATAATCTGCCCATGAATATCAGAGTGAGAACTTGAAAACATTCAAGATGATAAAATGTGAGTGCTGTAAGACTCCTTCTCTTTGATCTGCATTATTGCCTCAGTCAGAGCACAGACTGAAAAGGAATGGGATTGCCAACCTCCTGACTTCACTGCCAGGAATATAAATCAACATTAAAGATGATTTCTAAATGAAATAGCAAGTTAAACATTTGTAGAAACATATCATCAAATAGAGGTTACTGCCTCTTTTTAAACCTCTTGCCTGTTGGCAAAAAGAAAACTGTTCCAGTGACATTTTCTCTGCTCTGCTGTGACACGGGTTGCATAAATATAGACACTGTGGATTAGAATAGACTTTGACAGTCTTCAACTTTCTTTTTAGCAGCCTCTTCTATAGACAGTTTTCAATAGCTATGGGTAAAACCCAGGGAGTCTGAAACTGGTATGTGTGGCAAGGTGCTGACAGTGTCACATACCCCTGATGGCAACAGTCATAGCTGACCTTGAGGAAAAGTTATCCTGGCTGGAGGAAAGGAGAGAAAGTGAGAATTTCTGACCCTGGCTCCCATTCAGATTTGGCATGTGGGCTAGGATAAGTCGTGTTCTTTGAGATCTTCGATGGCATGTGCAGTGCAAATGCAGATTTTTCCTTCAACTTTGCCTAAAGAAAGCAAGGAGTGTGATGAACTGTAATGCCAGCCTAGATAATTCTGGTACTTGCTTAAAGAGTAGTCACTCGTGACTCCAGCAGAGAAGTTGCTGGTGCCAAACTGATCAATGTCACTCAGAATCAAACATAGGGTGGGTTTTTACCTCCCTAGAAAAACAACAATTTGTCATGCTATAATCTAACTGACTCTTTCCCATTTTGTGCTTTATATTCTAGGCTGAGCCCTCCTTCACCTTCAGGAAGTGAGGAGATGTCTGCTCCCTGCCAAGAAAGTGCAGCCAGGTTTCTGGCACACACTGAGCAGGCAAAGGGCTGGTGTCTGAGGTTGGCGAGGGCGAGGCTTCTTCAAGTGCAGCGCGGTGCCTCTAGTCAGTCATCGCTCGAAAAAGTCACAGAAGGGGAGAGGGGGGCAGCAGATGAAATGTTTGCAAGGTAAATATCCTCTTGGCACTAGATTTTCTACGTGAGTTGCTGTAATTAACGCATACAAAATCCAAGGCTGGAAACAAGAGAATAACACTAAAGCCTGGGAAAAGCTCCACGTGTCCTTCCTGGTTTCCCACAAAAAGCAGGCAAACAGCTAACTAAGCCAAAAGAATGCAGACAGATGGGTGGACATAGCTTTTAAACAGCCAGGCTACTTTCTCCTCCCTTCTTTCCCTTTCTCAGCGTGTTACCACTTAGCAGTGTTCTGCTGTCCGCAGTGTTAAACAAACACTCATGGGCACCATTGTGCAAATCACTCATCCCAGATAACAGATGGATTTTTACATTCTTTCTGCATATCTGAATCCATTATCCCAATAGGGCCAGAAGAAAGTGGGCATTAGCTTAATGCAGTTCTGAAAGAGGAACTGTTCAGGTCAGGGGAGCGGGCGTTATGGAAAGAGCCATCTGAAGTGCTAAATCGCTTTGAGCCAGTGACTAAATCCATTTCAGCTGCTGGTCTGTTGGAAGCGGCCTTTAGCCTAGTTCTTAGGTGTGATAATCTTGTTAGAAAAGGTGGAAAAGCAATGGGCTTGGATGCCCATTCACTTCTTACCTCCAGAACTTAGTCCCCTTAGATCAGATGTGGGGCACTCTGGTGTGGTTAGGGCACAGCTCTGTTTTCAGGGATTTACCTGCACCCTGCTTATTCCTTCCAGAGCATTGGTCTCTGGATCTGTTCTGGAGCTCCTTTCCCCTGCACTGACGTCATTCATATGTAAGGAGGGAAGAACAAAGACAGCACTCGCCTGTTGTGAGTGTGTGATTTTTCAATACCCATTTCCCAATCCCGGCATCCACAGTAACAACATCCTTTCAAACCGCCCCCTCTTGAAATGCCACTGTAGTCAAACAGCTGCAAATCAAAACACCTTGTAAACAAGTGACTGAAATCCCGTGGGATGCCCGAGGGCTTGGGCACGTCTCAGAGTGATTATAGTTCCTGCTATACAAATTGGAGTCCATGTAGCACAGTTTGTGCCAGCTACGAGCTCTTGCTTTTTATTTTTAGCCCTGTTTGTCGAGGGGTTCTCATAATAAAAAGAATGACGTTCGGTATCAGTGACACACAGATAAAATTAGATAGTAGCCGGAAGTGATCCTACAACTAATCCTCCCCATTTTTTCCACAAGCTTTGGGATCCTGTGGGCCTCAAGGACAGCTTTTCTCTGTGTGAATTTCACTTCCCATCAGCAGGCAGCTGAAAAATTGGGCTAGCATAGAACTTGTGTGCAAAAGGAATGAATGTCATTGTCAGTGCTTATGCCAACAGCTGGGACCATCTGGGGCACCAAAGACAACAGTGTCTAGATGTGTACAGCTGATCAGAGGTTGTTTTTAGCAAGCCTTGAAACCTTCTTCCCTTTTTGGGGCAACAGAACAATGTTTTTGTCTTCCATGCATGGAGTTTTGTGCACAGAGCAGCTTAAGTCATCAGGGCTCAGTCCTGGAAGTGATTAGTCCCCCAGACATAGGACACCCGCACTGATGCTGAAGATATTATTTCTTTCTTTGGAAGAAGCTGCCTAGGGGAAAGACAAGATAGGAGATGCATTAGCTTACATCTCTAAAGTAAACATTCTCTCAGGAGAGCAGGATTAGTTCTCATTTGTTTTGGTGCTTTTTTTTTCCCCTTCTAAATTTTGGATTGCTTTTGTTTTTACTATACTGTAAAAGAAGAAAATACAAGAGGTGAACTGGTCAGCAGATGCTCTCTATTTCTTAGAAACATTGAATTTAATCAGGCAGTCTACTTAGTGCACCTTCAAAGGAAGGTGCAACTGTTTGCTGTGTAACACAGCAAAAGGATTTAGCTGTGGTATTAGGGAAAAGAAAGAGTGTATCAAAATCAAAGCTGTGAACCTGTACAAGGCCAAGTACTTTTAAGCAGGGTAAGTAAGGGCAAATAGAGAAGATAATTATGTAATGTGAACATGGTGTGATGCAGATAGGGAATGAATTTTTTTCCTCCAGTAGCTTACTGGAGGAGGATGGATCAAGTGTCTGGATTTGTTTCATTTTATGTCAAAAACCTACTCTGGAATGAATTGGTGTATCACTCGCATGGCTCCCTGGCAAGGGATATCTTTAGCTTCAAGCCAGAGTTAACAGCTGTAAGAGAAAAGAAAACAGGTGGTTCAAGGGGATAAGTGGATCTAGAGAACCAGAACAAGGATACAGCTTTCTGCATCCCGTGGCCTCCCTAAAGATTTTCTCACTTGAAGGAAGGTCACAGGGTTCAAAGCTGTTTCTCAAGTGCAGCTATGTAGCATTGCCTTGATGTCATGCAGTATTATAAACAAGTTATTATTTCATTCAGTGTTTTGGGAAATGATGGGACTGGAACAATACACCCACAACAGTTCCCTCCCCTATCCCAACAGACTCTTTAGTGAATTACTTATGAGCTGTACCTCACTAACTGATGTCTGTCTGTCTGTCTGTCTGTCTGTCTATGTCTGGTAATAGTGTGTCTCTGAGGAATTTCAAGTAGGAATATTGTGGATTTTGTGAAGGGCAGAGAGCTGGGAAGGAGGAGAGGGACATAAATTTGCAGTGTCTCGTGGTTTGATGGATGTTTGATTTATGAACATTGGGCTGAGAAGGCCCCAGGGCTTCATAGCTGCAAGCACTGAATGCATCATCGCTCCTTTTTCCACGCATTTGTGCTTCTGAAGCCAGTCACTCGTTTACACCTGATGGGATAGCAGAAAAACAGAGTTAAGCAGGGCAGTGTTCCATTCATTTCTGTCTGCTTAGCTCAAGTTAAAGCTAGACCTGGGATGAATACTTAAAAACAGGAATCACCATAAAGGAGCAAGTTCTAGAAATGAGGTTCAGCAGGAATGTATGTAGAAATCTGTTTGAAGTCTTGGGCTCTTGCATAACTGTCTGTGGCTAGTTCCCTAAACCCTTTTCTTCTGCTGTAGTCTCCCTAGATCCATTTTACTTAAAAACATACAAGCAATTTGAAGGCCCTAATGACGCACAATGTGTGTTCCTTGACCTTTGCACAATCTCTGCAAAGAGACAGTCTTTCCTCTTTCTATTTCATAAGCACTGACCATTTGGCCTTGCCCTGTCATCCCCAAATATAAAGAAATAGTCTCCCTTCTATAGAGGGGAGGCAGCCCACTAGGTTAAGAGGATAAAGACTGTAACAATATTCATAGGTGGCCTGTTACAAGGGTTTTGTTGACCAGTAAAGATATATCTACACTTCAGTCACTTTTTAGCCCATGTTATATTCTTCAGTGATGCCAAACTATTAGATCAAATAATGTAAATGTAGCTCAGCTTATCTTTCTGGAAATATTCCTTATTTGAAAAAGAATAAGTTATTTCCCTACATCATTATATAGACCAAGATATTCTTGAACTGCCCACAAAACAAAGCTAGACTGAATCACATGTTTTCCCCAAAAGTTATCCTAACCCAAGGAATCAGAAAAACTCTTTACCTTCCTTTTTTCCCCAGCTGTCACAACATGGACTCTAACCTTGCCATTACAGGAAAAACTGCTGTTCCCAATTGTGTAGATCAGTAAGAGACCAGGTGTTGCTCCCTAAATATAACTGGTCTCATAACTCTAGCCTATATCTTTAAGGTTTCCTTGCTATCTAGTCTAACTCAGTATGTGTCCAAGGGGCATCATTGCCTAAAAATCAGATAGGTAAATATGAAGAAGACATGGCCCATAGCATGTGACCTTAGATAAATTCCTATCCAAATATTCTGCCTGCTCACATGATGACCCAGTCCATACTGGAATACGACTGGTGGACTGATATTCCCAGCCCTGCCCTGCATTAGGTTCTGATGACCTAGTTCTGGGTAACTGGAGATCTCACCTCTTCCTCAGCACAAAAATACTCTTGCATCATTTTGGAACCCTGTTGCTGGCATTGAAGAGTTCACATAAACCAGTACTGTCTGTAGTGACCTTGTGCTTGCATGTAAAATCATGGTCAGGGCATTTCATGCTAGCAGTAAACCAGAAGAATTTACTGGAATTGGATTAAATTTGTTTTCAGTGTGTCTGCAGAGCCAAATCAATTCCAAGAGTTTTCTGAGCTGCTGAACAACCAGAGGCAATCATTGCACTTTTCTGCTGCCAGTTGCAGCCTTTTACCTCTTCTAGGCAGGAACTGTCTTCTACTCTGTATTTGTACGATTGCCAGCGTTGTGGGGTGGCACCTCATTGAACCCTCTGCATCAATAGGATGGCTTTGGTGAGCCTCCACTTGCAGGACAGCCAGCAGGACACCCCTCCAGCTGCCCTCCTGCCTGCTGTACCTGTGGGTAAAATACAGGCAAGTGCACTTGAGTTAGACAAGTACATCTGATGCCAACTGCATCTGGCAACTGCTGTGGCACCACAGAGGACTGCCCCAGGATTTCTAGTTATTTTTAATTCAGCATCAGATTGGGCCCAGTTGCTCCTGGTTAGAGATCTTTTTGCAATAACGAACTAAGATTACATGAAGAGCTTAAAAAAGAATTTCACCTCTCCAGGGCTAAATTACTTCCACTTATATACAACTGTCATATCTTTAAAGGGCAAACCCAGAAAGCTAACACTGAAAAATATAACTCTACAACCGAGATTATCTGCCTGCCTTCTCTAGGCAATCATGTCTCATATCTAGAAGGTCTTTCATAGCAAAACCCAAAATTCAAGCTAAGTAGATGGAAGATTTATGTAGAGAGTAGGAAACAACAGCTTGGGAGGAGGTGTATTTGATTGCTGGAGCCAGTTACAAAGAGAAACCTCAAACACCATACGACTGCTTTTCCATAGCATCTCACTCACGTCTGGTGAAACCACTCCATGCTCACCCAGCCTTTGCAAACTACTGCTCACCAGCTGAGAAGGGCATGGTGACGTGCATGTTATGGAAGCATCTGACACTGGCAAACAGCTCCCTTCTATATTTAGCTCAGCATCCGTTCCAGACATTTTATAACTATTTTTCATGAAGTAATAATTCAAAAGTAGGAAGAATGAAAGCCCTCTGTACCAACTTACCTGTCACACAGGAGGCCTCCTACTGTTCAACTCACATTAAGGGAATTTAATTAGGAGCCGAGTTACACAGGAATATGAAGAGGCCACACGTTCCCTACACTTTTTGGGAATATTCCCACTCATATGATGAGAGAGCAGTCATGCTTCACATAGTGGCTGTATTCAGCCTGATTATATACCTGGATTAATAATAGAAGCACTTCAACCCCAGGGGCAAATGGATTTCCCTGAAGTTATGTTAGTTTTTATTCCAGAAATTATGGAATAAAATTAGTTTTTACTTAGTTAGTTTTTATTCCAGAAATTATGGAATTTGTCAAATGTCCAGAAGTAGAAGTGCTCATAGCCCTTTGTTCAAAAACTTTCCCTTGAAGAACATTTAACTCTCTTCAGAATTATTGTCTGTCTTCCTCTCAACCCCTTTTCAATGGTGGTATGGAGAAAAGTGGAAGAGGAGAAAGGAAAGATGAGGAAAAGAGTAAACATTTTTCACTGGGTTGGGGTTTTTTTACACTAAAAAATCACTTAATTTACCTAGAAAAGTCTGCAGATTTCGTACTTTCATCCAAAAAAGGATGATTTCCATTTTTTTTCTAGTTCTGTCCGTAGAAAATATCCCCTATAGTGTTTTTGATGTTTTCTTTTTCATTCTTTTTATGTGAGGTTAGAACCCAGCACTGCATTGTCTTCAGAGAGCAGCACACTGAGACCAGTGACTAACTGGTACCTTGACAAGAGTCCTAGCCTATTCTTCAGCCACAATTGTATCTCACATCTCCCATGCTGTAAATGCTTGGGTGTAAACTTAGAAGCTTAGGGGGCTTTCATGTCTCCCTGCTACACTCATTCACATGCAGCTATACCCCTTCCAATGAAATCCCAAGATTAAGAGAGACTGAATTGCTTTAGGCCTCACGGGTTCATTCAGTCAGATGCAATTTATCATTTAACCCTTTCAGGAGATCTACCAGTTGTCAATCTTGGCTTCATTTTCTCATTTTTAGAACTGCTAATCAGAAAGGTCAAACAGTGTGAAGTACAGCAAGGAGCAAAGGCCATTTGTTTGTACCTGACTTTTTTCTTCAAGAGAGGGAACAACTTGCAATTGGCAGTGTGGTCCAGGATGCTCAGGGTTTGTAACCTTCCATAACTCTGCTGCTGCAGTCTCTGGTTAAAAGGGAGGATGGAGTAGCTGCCTGCTCTGATGTGTTCATTGACATTGCTTCCTGTGAGGTTATCTCTGTTCCAGAAGGAGCCTGCAACTCACTGACTGATCAAGAGAAATTATGTTGGAGTGGCTGGGATTCTCCAGAAAACATTAATAATTTTCCAGTATGACTATGGCTATCCAGAAATCCAAGACAGTGGGACAGCACACACATAGAGACCATCTTCAACTGCACTTGCACCCAGGACTCCAGCCCCTTTGGAAACGTGTGTGATTGCCCCATATGCATGGCTCAGAGTTATCACTGGGGAAATGCTGCACCTCCCCAGCCTCTGACTTTCCCCCACGACGTGACATCCATTCCCAGTCAGAAGGAATGAAATAGTCCTGGCATTCATTTGGTACCAGCAGCTGAACTGTTTTGAGAATCTAGACTAAAGCTCCCAAAACAAAGGCATAACCACCAAGGCCTGGATCTTCAGCTGCATGGCTTTCTGCTGAGTTCACTGCCATCCTTGAGAGGTTTCCCACTGGTTTCAATGGGTGCCGTGGAGGAAGTTTTAGCTAAAGCAAAGCGTAAAGAGGTTGGGCTGAGGTCTTAACCTGATACCATCCAGCTGTAGACATTTACAGTCCCATCCACTGCTGTAGTCAGCTAGGGTAATGTGCCCCTCCAGAGAGCAGGTGAAATCATATCCTTCCATTAGCAGTAGGCTGGCATGAAAACTGAGGTTTAGGTCTTCCAGTTAAGTGCCTTACATCAGGCAGTCCCCCTGTGTGGTCTCACACGGTTAATTTTCTGTGCCACTCTTGGCATCTCAGAGGTAAGGACAGTTACATTTCCCTGTTTGTACCTTTTGGCAGCTCTGAGATAAGGACACTTTTATCTTCTCATGTTTGCAAAGGAGAGAAGTGATTATACTTCAGCAAAGCAACCCCCCTGTCAAAGGAATGCACACAGATGGACGTCTGTCTCTTCACCCTCTCTTCTCCAGTGTAACCACATTACCACACTACCAACTGACTTGAGTGTCCTAACCATTGTTCATTCATATTTATTTCAGCTCCAAGTAGTGTTTAGTCTAGAGGCTAAGAGCTCTCTGCAAGATGGGCTTCAAGTAGATACACAAAGAAAGGCAGCTGAGCAGTGGGCCTGTTTCCCTTCTAGCAGCTTTTGTTATGATTTTAGATGTGAAATCCACTGACAGGGTGGAGACTGAACTGACATGCTGAACTGCCTTGTTCACTGATTTGAAAATCTCTCTTAAAATGAGTCAGACCAAACCCTTATGACATTATCCCATGATCCAAAGAGTGACTTCACATTTGGTCACAAGAAGAGCAGCATTTTTATTTTTTTTTTTTTAGCTACATGGAACTGGGAACGTTTCAGGCAGTGACTCTATACAATGAATGACACACAGTCATCACTGAAGGAACTTTCTATCTGCCTGTGAATTACCAGATCAAGCAGCCTTTTCTAATCCTTGTTCTAGCCTTTAAAGTCAGGACACTTAAATTTTTTTAAAATTCTCTGCCAAAATCTGTTTTTGTAGCCGTTATTGCAGTAGTTGCCAGATACAAGAAGGCAAGTGCCTGCCCCCATTTGTCTAAGAGAATAAGTGAGTGGGATCACACAGGAATAGGCTGAATCTCCCAGATGAGACTCCTGAAGCACTGTGCAATCATTAATGAGTTAAACCTCACAAATCCTGCCTGAGTTAGTGCTAAGTCCCTTTCACTGGTGGAAGGCAGAGAAAGACAGGTGTGGCAAAGGGCAAAAGGCATCTGCAAAGAGGATTTTTCTCCTTGAAGAACAAAGGGAGTGAAGGTGTGTCTTGCAGATAGTGCTTTACTCGGGCTGATGTTGTCAGTAGGAGTCTTTCCATTGATCTCCTCAGTCATTGCAAACATCATAATTAGAGCCTGCTGAATAACACTGACAAATGGTCTATCTGTCTGTTCAGCAGCTTACCTTCTTTGAGGTCTCTTCCAACCTAAATCATGCATTGAGTCTACCCACAATTCTGCTGTCAGTTTTGAGTAACTTGCTCATTGGTTTAGAGATTGCAAAGTAGGAAGGGGCCAGGGGTATCATTAGTCTGAGCTCTTGCATACCATAAGCTGCAGTATCAAACTGAATTGCTTTCTTGGAAATACAGAGTACCTTTAAGGGGAATTGTTTGGTTTTTTTTTTGGTTTTTTTTGTTTTTTTTTTGTTTTTTTTTTGTTTTTTGGGGTTTTTTTGTTTGTTTGTTGGGGGTTTTTTGGGGGTTTTTTTTTGTTTTTTTTTTTTTTTTTTTTTTTTTTTTTTTTTTTTTTTTTTTTTTAGTATTGCTAATGAATGGAGAAATCTACCAGAAGCTTTATGTAAACTAATTACTTACTCTCACTTCTAAAATATCAGGGTTTTTTTTCTAGTCAGAATTCATTCAGTTTCAGTTATCAAACCTCTGGTTTTATGACAGCATTGAGAAATTGTGATCAAGTCAACCCTTCACATGATCTCTGTTTGAGCAGACTGAGCTCCTGGAGTCTTTAATGCTAAGGCCTGCTTTCTAGTTTCTTAATCAGCCCAGTATCACTTCTCTGTACTTTTTCCAATGTGTTATCATCCTTCTGGAATTATTCACAAATAACCTTTTCATTAGTCAAGCTGCTCTTCAGATGGTTGAATAATATTTGCCTGATGAATTTACAGTAACCTTCCTATTGATTGGTTGCATTATTTGTGAGTTGTTAACGTGGACAGCTGCAGAGGTCTCTTTTCCAAAGCTCCATTTGCCATGGAAGATATTTTCAGTTTGTTAGTCCTTCAGGTTTGTTGGAAGGTTGTTAGTTTCAGGTTGTTGGAAGGTTGTTAGTCCTTCTTCTGGACAAGCCCCTGTGCCATCTGCCATTGATCCCAGCTGTGCCACAGGGAAACACCAGCATGCTAACTTGTCAAAATGTTCCTATGTCTCAGGATGGAAAGTGACATAAAAACCAGCTTCTCTTGGGTTAGGTCAGCTCTTTTACTTTTTTTCCAGCACATTGCCAGAATCTTTTCATATGCAAGAAATTCTGAGAGAGGCATTATTATACATCAACTGTACTCCTGAACTGTGGACCTTTTGAAAGGAGGGGATGTGTATCATCCCAAGAAGTTCAAATGTCTGCTTCAACTGATGCTAGTTACTGTATCTAGTGCTTTCTAAGTTTTTTCCCAGGTATTTGTCTTAATTACCAGGCTCTGTGGGTAGTGATTGACACACTGGGTTATTTGTGAACAAGCAGAAGGCTGGTGTGACTTCTGGGCAAAGTTCCCCACTGTAGAAGGATGTCCTCTCTTCAGAGTGCCCTCAGCAATTCTCATCTACATTTGAAAAAGGTAGATGCCCACAAGAAAACTGTATCTATGTAACAAACACACAAATTTTAGCTCAGCAGAGTATCAAGTCTCTCTTGATTTCAAATTAACCTAGTTCCCTTCTCCTTGGCTTGCCATCATTTGCTGCAATGATGCTGACTGTGGAATCTCCCCTTCAGCTTTTCATTAGAAAGCCACTTGTTCAACTTTATGTTCTAGGCTTCAGCTGAACTCTCCTTTCTTGCCAGCTCATGCTTCCACTGAACACACACCTGGTGAAGAATTAGCCCCTTCCCTTTCCTGCAGCCTGCTTCAAACAGATAGGCAATTGTGGTTGTGTTTGCTCTCAGTCTCCCTGAAGCCATTGAGTACTGCAGCCTCAACTCTCTTCCCTGCTACATGATACTCAAATACCACTAATCTTGTCCCCTCCAAATGAAAATCAGGTGATGGGAAAGCTCACATCCTTGTGTTTCTCTTCCTGAGGTTTTGGACTTTTGAAAGCAGCTCTCTGTGCCATCAGTATTGCAAGAAAAAAGCCTCTGCTACTTTCAGCTAGAAGATCAGAAAGCCATAGCCACCTTCCAGCTTTGGTCATTAGCCAAAGCCAACCTCCTTTGCTCCCCAGACCTTTTAGTTTTGCTTTGATAGACATAAGTGCTCTTCTGTGTTCTTTCTTTCCCTCTGTTCCCTGTTTTCATCCTCCTCACACTTTCTAGACCTTGGGTGGAACCTTTTCATCCCTGTAGGAAAAGGTGTGTATGAACTTCTGCTTCATAGGTCACCAAGAGAAGGCTGGACCAAGGGAGCCTAGGTGATTTGTCCCCAGATATTAAGACAATAGGCTTTCCTGTCAATGTTTTCCACTGCAGGAGGTGATGTACACTGTCCTGGTGACTGAAAATGCCCAAAAAGGAAAGGGAAGGGCCTTAACAGATGTCTGCAGCCAAAGCAGAAGCAATTTGATAACCAAGTGTAGCCACAAATGAAGCTTGCAACAAGGGAACAGCTAATAGCAAACCATTTCCAGATGATCCAAGTCCATTCCAACATGCCACCTACTGGACCTGAGCTTGGAGCCTTGGGAGAGATGGGGCAGATGACAGTGAAGAAACAGGGAAGATGAGTTTCCACACTCCACAAGGATTTCTTGTAAAAGATGGTCCCTCCCTCACCTCTTCTGGTATCTGGATTTATGATCAGTGTCCTCAACTCTGCTCTGCCAAAAGATGAAGAAATCAAGGCAGAGGGCCTGCAGAATTTCCTGTGAAGCTCTGTGAGAACAGTCTTGTTTTGCTTTATAGAAGGAAAATATATCAAAGCAGCAAAAGTACAGGCTTTTTAATGTGGAAATCTTGAGTATGTCCTCCTCTACCAGAGCCTCCTTCATGTGATGCTGAGCATGTGATGCTTAGATGTACCCCCTAGTATGGGATGCTTGCTCCAGCTTCAAATGTAGTGGCCTGTGGTTAAGAGGTGCTGAGCAACCTTCAGAGTTTCAAAATATTGGATGGTCAGCACTTCTGTAGTTCTTCATGTGTCAGTTTCTTGACCTCTGGGGAAACCTTGAGAGTGATGACAGAGAGGATGGTGAGCCATTTGCCCTGGGTAGGGGAGGTGGAGAAATCCATGACTCATGACCTTACTGTACATCTCAAGGTAGTGCAAGTCACTGCTAGTGAGCTGCAAGCGAGCTCTAAGTCCTGAGGAACTTTGTGTCCTCCAGATCCAATGGAACTGAAGAAGATAGAATTGAGGGGCACATCTGAAGTACTGCCATAAATCTCTCTGTGTCTCAGAGCTTTTTTAGTCTGCTCACTTGAAAAATAGGCAAATGGAACAACAGAAAAAGAGAAACCTACCTAATACCATGGCAGGTAAATGTTCTTTCATACTTCTTAAGTGTCACTGAGGGCAAAGTTTTATCATTGCAAAAACAGCTGCCATTTGTCTAATCCTTCCCTAACATTTATGGTAGATAACATTTACATTCCAGTTCTTCCCTAAAGCTTTGTCACAGGGATTTAGGCAGGAGTTCAAGTACCTGGCAGCTGGAACTATGCCTCTACTAAGCCACCTAAAGACTGACATTCCAGGCCTCCCCTCATGGAGAATAGCCTTGCTCCCCTAACTGAGCTTCAGCATCCTGAGTACAAAGCCTGTCAGATTTCATTGTTAACGAGTGAAGAAATAAATTGGCTCTAATTATTCTATGAAGAGCTTAGATGGAATTTTGCAGGAAAGAAGCTTTGTTTAGAGATTATAAGAGGAGACTCTGAGCCAGGATTCCCAGGTTTTATTTCTGGTTCTGCCCTTCATTCACTCAGTAGCCCTGAATGTATATCTTGTTTTCCCCCCATCTGTAAAAAGGGGTGGTGATATCAAACTTCCTGGCATAAGTGTTTCTAGGCTTAATTAATTAACAGCAGTGAAGCAATCTGAGTTTTCTGTTGGAAGATGCCATAGTAATAATCTAAGAAATATTTCTAGCTGCTTTGGTATTTGGCATTCTCATTCTTTTTCATATATAGAAGACAGCCCTCAAAGAGAAACAGTTTTCAATCTCCTAACTGGTTACTGGGCATTAAGGAAAACTGGTGTTTAACTGGGTCATAAATTCACTGAAATTGCATTTCTTCTCAGGCTGTGAAGAACAGACAGACAGACTTTTGCTCAACTACTTGTTGGTCTAAAATTTTCAGGCAATTGTTTTATGCAAACAAAGCTTTTTGCAAATTCTATGACTTTTGTTTGAGTAGCCTGCAAATTAACTGTGGCTTTTGTTTGAGTAGTTTCTGCTTGCAGACTGATTGGCCAATCAGCTCACACGGTATTGTGTCTGCTCCTTAAGTGGATAATGCTCAGGCTCCCAAATACCTTACAAAACCTTACAAATACTCAGGTTCCTCTGGTTGGATAGGACTTTGGGAGTCCCAGTTGGGTACTGAAAGCCTTCAAGGATGGTGGCTGCACAACCTCTTTGGGCAGTATGTGGCTATTCTCATGGTGAAAATGTCTTTCCTTAAAGTCAGCCTAAACATCTTCCATTTTAGTTAGGGTCCATTGTCTCTCATCCTCCCACCACACCCTGTGGTGAAAAGCCTGGCTCCATCTTCTTGATAATTCAAGAAAAATTATCAGCCTGGAGAAGCTGTCAGGCTGCTGGTTGTCTCCTACGAAGCCATCTCTTCTGAGGCCAAACAAGCCCAGTCCCCTTAGCCTCTCCTCAAAGGGCTCTTGCCCTCAAACCTCTTGGTGGTGTCTGCTGAACTGGCTCCAGTGTGTCCATGTTTTTCTTGCACTGGGGATCCAAAACTGGGTCTGGTACTCCAGTGCCATCCGAGTACCTAGGGAAGCTGGATAAACACATCTGTCACCCTCCTGGCTGCTCAGCCTTTGGCTTCCTTTGCTGCCAAGGCACACTCCTGGCTCACGCCCAGCCTGCTCTCTGCCTGGATACCCAGATCCTTTTCTGGAGAGCTGCTTCTCTCCCTCTCAGTCCTAGCCTGTACTGCTGCAGGGGCTCTTCCTTCCCAGTGCAGGATTTTGCATTTATCCTTGTTGAATTTCGTAAGGTCCCTCTCAGCCTGTCCAGGGCCCTCCGAATGGCAGCTCTGCACTCAAGCATATCAACTGCCCTCTAATACTTTGATGTTGTCTCCAAGCTTGATGAGCAAGCAGTCCATGGTCTCATCTGGACAACTGCTAAAGATGTTTAAACAGGACAGGCCTCACAAGAGACCTACAGTATCCAGCTTGTTACCAGCCTCCAAGTAGGGCATGACATCTATTTGATCCTCTCCAAGTCTGACCATGTAAACCAGTTTTTTACTGTCTGTTAGTCCACCCACCCAGCCCATAACATCCAAACTTGAATACAAGAATGTTGTGGTAGACAGCCTAAAGCTTTGCTAAATTCATGGTAAGATGCCTGCCAAGAAATCACGTATGAATAAGAGCTGCATATATTATATTTACCTGTATGTGTGTGCATGTGCAGTCCCTTTTTGAAAACAGACTTGTGAACTACTGTGTAGTCATAGTTTGAAAGTTAGTCAGCATGGTAGTGAATTGAATTTGTGTCTTAAAATTCAACTTTTTAAATATGTGCTCTGTTGTTTTCCACTTTATGGTTTTCTGTTTTACCTTTCACTGGGAATTTTTAATGTAACCATCCTTGTCCTTACATCCAACTCCAGCTATGAGTCAAATGGGTCTCTGCACTTGAACAATGAGCTACTTCTAACTGTAAGCCATTCTCTAAAGTTTTTCCTTCCCATAACTCCAAAAGGAGTTCCAATCTTTTTAACCTCTGCATTCCCCAGTAATGTCAAACACATGGTCTACAGAAGATATGGACCACCAGTAAAACCACGGGAAGCTCATGGACTGAGAGAATGGATGAGAGTGAGACATTCTGTGAGAATGGGATTGACTCCATGTACTCCAAGCCTGTGTAGGCTTGTCAAGCTAAGCAGCATGGATCTCAGGCACTGTCCACATTGTGTATACCTAGGCTTTAAGCCAGATCTTCAGCTTCAATCATCACATCCTTGCTACTGATGTTCAGCTCTGTCCTGTGTCCATCATCTCTTCTCCTGTTGTTTGGAGTTGTAGCACAGGGAGTTTTCCCCCACAGCTGAGAAATGGAAGCTGTGTGTGCTCATCATCATCTCTTCTTGCTAGAAATATGCTTGTCTTAATGAAGTTAAGAATATGCTCTGGGAGCTTCTGGGTGCAAAGTGAGGCCATGCATGGAGGGAGATGTGGCCACTTTTTAACTGGGTTAGGGAGTTCAGTCCCTGTAAAAACCTTGAGCTGTTGAAGGAGAATGTTGCCTAAATGAGCTGCTCAAATGCAAAACTGGAGCCATCCTCTGCAGTCCCTCAGTGGGTGCTGCTGAACTCGAGTGCAGCCACACTCAAGACTCTTGCTCATAATGGACAGTGCAATGTTACTTATGCCATGTACTTATGCCATGTACTGACCTATCCCTAGCTGGAGAGGAGACTTTCTGAACCTCTGGTTCCTCTGTTGAAGATCTCCCATCCAGGTACTGAGTGGCTAAAAAAGTTATACACAAAGGCTGGTGGCAGAGCAGCCAGGACTGGTGCCAAAAGGCAGGCCTCACCTCTCTGTACAGTAGACAAATTTCCAAAATCCCATGGTGGGCTTCTAGCTTCCTCTCTTTGGACAATGCTAGGTATGTAATGGTACCTTAGCCCAGATAACTTACAGGGAATTGTTTTTCAGACTGGCCTGTCAACTCATGCCATGTTGGGCAGTATGGTGGAGATGCACGGGTCCACGAGTCAGGCAGCACTAGAGCAATGAAATAAAGCAGGGGAAAACCAGCATATGTGAAAAATGCAGAGGCTGCTGTTTGTGTCTGACACAGCCAGTGCAGCTTGGGTGAGCGTATGGCTGGATGTTTTTTCTGGCTGATCTCCCACCCAAAGTGCACTGATGACCTTTGTTTGGGAGCTACCTCCTTCCAACAGTACTCAAGTGAATCTTGTGGTAATCATTATTTCCATTTGCCAAGAGATGCAATAACTAGCCAACTAGCCTAACTGTGGTAAAGCCCAATCCAGTGACTCCTAGTCCCCTTAATTTTTGGTGCAATTCCTTTATCAGCTCTATAACACAGCATTGGTAACAATCAGGCAGAGTGGTGTAATGACCCCTCTAAAGCCCTGGATGGAATGGCTGAATTTACTGTTAGTCTTTTGCACCTTGTTTTCTGGCACATGGAAAATCCATTCTCTTGTGATGATCTTAACTGTGAATGTAGGTACCGCAGGCTGTTTTTGTATGCCAGGATTATTTACCAAAATTGAGTACTGTTGGAGTACTTGAAGGGAGGCAGTCTCTGTGCAGCCTTCCTACCCATGCAAGAATGTACTTGTGTGATGTAATCACTGTCTTGAAGGAGCTAAACCGCCTTCCCTTCTAGGATGGCATCTGCTTTGTTTTGTCAACAGCTGAGGATGTTTCCCTGTGTGTGGGGAAAGGTCCTGCTCTTTACATGGTGGGGTCTGCAAATGCTGCCCTTGTGGCTGCTGTACTTGGTCCAAGTACCTCTTGGACCTGGAGTAGTGACAGCCTGGAACTCCTGAGAAGCCACAGAGGCTTTGACATGCTGTAGACACCAGCAGGCTTAGCCCAAGATGTGTCCCACACCAGGAGTGAGAAGAGCCCCTTTTGCCCTGGCTGTCAGCAGGGTGTCTGCAACACAGTGCCCAGACAGTGTTGCCAGGGACACAGTGCCCCCCCAGAATCCATGAATTCTGATCACTTCAGTGAAAATAAATTTGTGCAATCAGTGGAGAAGGGAGGTTTGCACACCCACCTGCACAGACACACGTGCTCCTGCAG
This sequence comes from Urocynchramus pylzowi, assembly GCA_013397555.1. Classification (NCBI taxonomy): domain Eukaryota; kingdom Metazoa; phylum Chordata; class Aves; order Passeriformes; family Fringillidae; genus Urocynchramus; species Urocynchramus pylzowi. Next base: position 672,893 of record VZRH01001140.1, on the reverse strand, counting down.
CCATCTTCTTTGTGCCATGGTTTCAGTGAGCAAGCAGACAAGCCTGCTTGTAAGACACAGTGCGTGTCAGCCAGCGGGGATGGCTACAAATGTGGCTTTCTCCGGCTCTGCTCAGCAAGACCTCCTCCTGCTGCTTGGAACAATATGTGGTTACCACAACATGACATCTAGTTAAGAAAACAAAGCCAAGCACAATCCACCCAAACTTCAAAACTTCCCCCTTTCCTTCAACAACAGATTTTTCTTGTCAGGTTCAAATTATTTGCCAATAAGTGCTGGAAAAAGCCGTTGCTCTGGTTTGGCCTGTATGTATTTGCTGCACCAAACCAACAGAAGGTGTTTCTGGGAAATGAACATAAGAGGGTGCAAAAAATTACATTGGCCTGGCTTAATTTACCAACTAAGGCTAGCTTCTTCAAGTGTTGGGCCACAGTGATGGGCATTTTGTACTACTCCATTGCATTCCTCTTCCTGAGCTGATGTGTCCAGGCTGCATGCTATAATTTCTGGTTTTGGTGAATGGAGAGCAAAATCCCCAAAACCCACAGGCAGCATCACCCAGCCTTGGTGGGCAGCTGGCTGGGTCACCTCTCCACATCCCAGCCTACAGGTGGGGTACGCTGGTAGAGCAGAGAGACAGACACTTGGTGCTTGTGCTTGCTCTTACTGTTGTTTTTGAGGAAGTCTGCTACACGTTTGCAATGAAGCCAGGTAGTGGATGGATGTTGTACAGAACTTCAGTCTCCCAGTCTGTCAAGCTTGAAAGTTTTTCCAGCTTTCAATTTTGTCTAGAGTTTCCTTCTTAAGACTCCCCCCTTCTTCAAACAGAGCCTCAACTCTGGCTGGGTCCCAGATATAGATACCAAATGGTGCTTTTTTCCCTTTCTTTTGCTCTTTCTTCCTTCTCATGAAGCTGGCAGACTCTCCAAACACACATCCAACCAACGCACAGTGCATTCGAAAACAGGCCATCTGGCTGAGCACTCCTTGAGAATGAGAAGACAAGAAAAACAACCCTCTTGGAGCTGGCAGCCGAAAGGCAGGCAGCCCGTACGTGGACTTGATCTCGTGGTGCAATCCAAGAGCTGTCCAATCCAAGGGCATTGCAAAAAAGCTCTTTCCTAATGAGCAGAATACGGCTGTCTCCAGAAGCGGCTCCAAGTCAACAATTTGAGTGGGATGCTGTAACTCTCCTCGCTGCACATGTGCTCATTAATTAAAGCCACTTTGGAAGATGCCCCGGACACCCCCGCCAGGGCTGCCAGCCTACCCTCCCTGAAATGCCGCTTGCTGCTTTGCAGCCCCCTGCTGGGCCCGGAACTGCAGAGCCCCAGGAGGAGGACGGGGCCATCAGCATCCAGCTCTTAACCGCAAAGGGGACCTGTTGCGTCACCGGTGAGCAGCTGCGGGGGAGCGCAGCCCTGGGAGGAAGTTGCACTCCATTTGCTTTGCCATCATTTTTCTCCCCTGAGTTTGGTAATAGCCAGAGTGCTCCAGGCACAAAACCACTCTGTGCAGGTCAGCAAGTGTCAGGGACTGAAGTGAGCTGAGCAACAAGTATTGCAGTGCTTCCCTATTTTTTTTTCTGGTGGCTAAGGACTGGATTCACTAAATCAGGGTGGCTGAGATGAACGCAGAGCCATTAGTAGCCAGATCCATCAACAGCAGAACAGGGAGCACTCAATGAAACCAGTAGGAGATGAGTTTAAAACAATTTAAAGAAATTACATCACATTAATGGTAGAGAACTTCTGGAAGTTGCTGACCCAGAAGGCTGCAGAGGCAGAGAGCATCAGTGGGCTCAAAATGGGATTAGCCAAATTTGCAGGCCACAGGTCCATAAAATGACACCAAAAGGAACAGGCAAAAAGTGCAATGGAACATCACAATCCAACAAAGGCGAATGCTGAGAAAACAGACGGGAGAGGGAAATGTCCAGGGGTGTGTGCTCCCTGGACCTTGCCCCAGATGGGAGCAGAGTGCTGGGTGGGGAGGACCATTGCTCTACCCCAAAAGGCTATTCTTCAGTTTTTATTGTAGGACTCAGTCACTGTACCAGCCCAATCTGAAGGTCATATGAACAGATTGTTGCTTCTTTAAATTACCAGAAGGAAGCTAGAATCCAGTTTTTCTCTGAAAGCAGAATTTGTGGAACATGTTTCTGTGAATGTTAACAGCCATGAGCCCTGGCTTAATCTGTTTGCTCTCCCAGCCATTACATTTCACACAGTGACAGGGTGATTCATTTGACTCTTTATCTTCTTACTTGGGATCTCCTTGTTTCTGCATCTGCCCCTGCAGTAGTGATGGGAGCAAGGACAGCTCATAGCTGTGTCTCAGCTATGTGTGTATGGCTTTCCAATGGCTAGTTACAGCTCTGCAGCTCCAGAAGGCACTTCCTCAGGATTCTGCCATGGCTTCTTGCATGCAGCTGTGTTTCCAAAGCCAGGGGTTAAAACTCTTGATCTTTTGACTTTATCAATTCAAGAGTAAGGTTCTTTAAGGAAAACTTGCCTACTTATCTTGGAAAATTATGACAAGGCATCAGTACCAATGCAGCTCCTCTGTATTTCTTGCCACTAAGTTATCAGAGACATTCAGTACCTGTTCCTTTTATCAACATGCAATTTGGTTGTTCCCAATCAACAAAGGTGAGGTCTAAAACAGATTTTGCATCATTTTGTTTCTAAACCCACCACCTTATGAGCTTTAACAATTACAATGACATGTTCCTAAACTGAAAAGAATAAAACCCAGGGATTTGATGAACTCAAATATGACCCTTTTTTGGTGCTGACTGAATTCAAACACAGGTGGTTAGTTCAGAAAAAACTGGGAGTGACAGGAGACAGGGAGCTGTATTAAATCAGAATGAAGTGCAGCAGTGCAATTGCTAAATCATACCAGAGAGAATGTAAATAGTAACTGAAAAGCTTCATCATGGAAAATAATGGGGTAAGGGGCATGACAAATTAAAAGGGTTGTCTGTGTGATTGAATCTATTCCTTTGCTGTCATGATTTCCCACAACTGATAAAGATCTGTCTTCAAACAGTTGAGCTTTTTTATTCTTATTGTTTTTCTTTGGAGGTTATCCTGAACTTCACTCTGCTGTTGTTTTGAAAGTTTCTGCAAGTCTACAGCCTCAATTTATTTATGACCAGTGTGTGCACATTTTAAGATCTTTCCTTTTATAAACTGTAACCTGCTATTAGCCACATTTAGTGAAGGTTTTAGGGCATAATTCATCTCCTACAAATATGTCTGTTCTGCTAACATTGCCCCTTTTTTATTTTTAGCTTACAGGAAAGCAGAATAACATGCAAAACCAAGATGAAACATGTTTCAGGTCTACATTACAATTCAAACAGAAATGTAAGTCAGCTGAAGACATCAGAACAAAACGCTTTGTAAGTGTTCTGTGCTATCAGTTACTCAAGGGATAGTTACAGGTAACACACCTTTCAGTGCATATTGCTTCCTTTGCAGCCTTTGATGTGACCTTGTGAAAGGTAGGTTCCCTTCAGCAATGTGCTCTGAGGTCTGAGGCAAGTCAGCTGGAGCTCTGGGAGCATGGTGTTTCCAGAGACCAGGTTCTAAACTTGCTTGAGATGTTCGTGTGAACAGCACTCTAAAAAGAAAGAATATCAGGGTATAGTCTCATGATACTGAAAATACAAATTCTCAGTATCAATTGTGCAGTGGGAGTGTCATTTGTGCCTTATATTCCAATAAAATGAATTAAATTTTCTTCAGGTCCTTTCCAAAATTAGATGTAGAGAGTGTCCAAACCATCACCAGTGAAAATGATGCCAGTTGGAACACTTCTAGTGACAAATTTGGTTTTAAGAGAACAGATATTTTCATAAAAAGTGTTCACTGACCTCCAAATATGCCTCTCTTGCATAAACCCAAAAGCCTTAAAAGCAAAAGAGATTTGATTGTTGGCAGTTTGGGGATTATTCCTCTCCCTTTCCCCCAGCATTTTCCAATGGAAAATATTCAGGGTTTGGGTTTTCAGCCTTTTGCTGAAATGTCAACATTTTCCAAAGGGTGAAGGAGGGGAAAAGAGAAGAAAAGAAAAACATGTTCTGACCAGCTCCAATCAGAGCCAAATGGCTCAGTCCTGGATTTGGTCAGGGAAGTATGCTGGAGGGGAGAAAACGGGAGTGTCTTGGTTCCACACACAGCCTGGCTGGGCTGAGGGCTGCGTATCAGATCCATTCGTGTGAGTCATTAGGGTCTCCATTTCCCCAGGACAGTGTGTGGGATAGCTTTGAAGCACTCCAGGTCAATATGTCACTTGCAAGCTGTGCCCTGTTGTTTGCCACGGCCACTTGGGCTCTCGGTGCGCGTGTGGGATGCACACAGGTACGCTCTGCTCAAGTCCTCCAATATTTCCATGACGTCTTTAGCTCCCAGAGACAACAATAACACCTGGCGCCTATCCAGACCTGAGAATTCAGCTCTCCTCCATTCATGAAAGAGGAGAGAGGGGAAAAATGGCATGTGCCTGTAACCATACATGATTGTCTGTGTCCTCTGCCCAGGTGACACTGTCTTGTGCTGTGCAATGCCTGGAATTTAGCCTTTGAAAGCCCAGGCCATCTATGGACCAACTGGCTCTAGGTAAGGAGAAATGCTGGAAGAGCCAACATAAAGGCTGCTGACCTACTCATGCACATACGTGTGCCATCATGCTCCTGGGGGAAAAGGAGTGGCTTCATTTCCACAAAGCGTTGCTGGTCCCCACCTGCATGCTCAGCCTCTGCAAAACCATTCCTGAGACTGGGCACCTTCAAACCTGGGAAGGACCAGGGCCATCTCTGAGGCTGCCTCTCCAAGGTGTCTCCCACAGCTGCAGTTGGGGGAAGTGGTAGATGGATGCATGCCCTGGCTAGGTCTTTGTCCCCCTCTAGTGACTCAACTGCAATTCCGAGTCCTACTCCCTCTGAGCAAGATGGTAATTTAGGCCAGGATGTTTCCTTTCTGAAGGCCAGTAGGACATCTGAGCACCACTGGCAGGTCATATATTTATACACACTCAGACATTATCCACTGCAAGTGTAAACAGTAATTTAGGAGCCTGACTTTCTGTTCTAATAGGCCACGTGTGCCTGCTTTCCTCCCATGGAAGATGGCAGTCACAGGCTTCACAGGACAGCCTGTGCCTGATCCTCCCAGGAGGAGATCCAGCTAGGACCACTGTTACCAGTGCAAAAGCACATGCTCCCAGTCTCTTGTAACCAAACACTTGCTGAGTCACAGCCCAGTCACCCGTAGGCTTAGCAAGTCGCGTCAGCCATCTGTCACCAGCACATCCTCCTCACCGTGCTGTGACTTCATGGGGAAAACAACAGGAGGCAGATTTAGTTTGACTAAGGAGCCAGGATCTCGTGCATTTTGGCTCTGAGTAACCCCTGGATTGCCTTTTAACCAGTGGTGAGGGCTTTGGCTCCTCTTAATTTGGCCCTTTGTCAGGGAAGAAAGTGACATTCAGGTTGAAACACTGGAAGCTTTGCCTGACTAATAGTGACTGCAAGCAAAGCTGACTCAGACGAGACATGGATGGCATTGTACAAAATGTCCCTCCTACGGACAGATCGTCTACACGGGTCTCCACACTCGTGTTCTCCTCCAACCAGTGTTTAAAGAACAGCACTGAAATACAGGGTGCCCTGTTTCCTAAGGCCTTGTCCCACCCACTGTGTCAGCTAAAGGCTGCAAGAGCAGCCTTGCCATGTCCCTTGTCCTAATGAACACCTGTGTTTCCCTGCATTCAGCCACGTGCTAGAGGTGCAGCCCTGCAGGGCACAGCCCAAAAAAGCAGGATGGCTTCCTGTCGTGTGCCTGCGTTACGCACCAGATGAGGCACTGCCCAGGTGTGGGAGCCAGACTGGGGGAGTGCAGGCAGCTCGGAGTGGGGATTCACAGGGGATTTCACAAAGCCAGGTCCCTGCACCGCTTGCCACAAGTTCCCCAGGCAAGGCTCCCCAGCCTCCTCTCCCGTGCCTGAAAGTCTCATGCCCATCAGCTCCATGAGGGACAAATCACCCACACTACCAATCTGACCATCCTACTTTTTCCTGAGGCAATGAAAGAGTACAGAGTAGATGTGGCCTTTTTGTTGTGGAGGAAAAAAAAGTGAACTCAATGCCAGGCACAGATCCCAGGCTGCGGAGTTCAAATCACGCTCAGAGCACATAATTCCCGTTTGTGTTTGTGTGCACGCAGGGCAAGGGTGGGAGCTGGCGGGGGTGTGTGTGTGTGAATATAAGAATGTAATTGTCATAATTTAATCCAAAACTACTTCTTGGAAGGAAAAAAAAAATCAGGCTGACACAAAACAGCATGTTCAGTTATAAACACCACATGAAAGAGCCGTATTATGTTCTGCTTGGTAACTGACATAGAGCGCTAACATTCTCAGCTGCCCACTACTGGGCAAAGGCCTTTCCAACTCTCCCCCTCACCCCCAAAACAACCCCCCCCAGCCAAACTGCAGAGCAGATACCAATTTCTGAGGCCACAGAGAAATTCCACATAGAAAGTTCATTATGGGCAGAGCAGGCTGGCTGGCAGGCAGCGTGGTGTGGAGCACAGAGATGGCCATCTGGGACTCGGGGCACTCCCAGCTGTGCACGCACATCTGCAAGGCCACAGAGAAGTTGGCACACACTGTGGGAGCTTCAGAGGGGCTTTTCCCCCCACACTTCCCGTAACACAACCGTGTATTCCTGGAGCAACACGCCTTGCTGGCATCAAGGCTGCTCCTCCCCAACCAGCTCAGGGGTCTGCAGGCTCGAAGCAGTAGCAGCCATCAGCAATGGTCTCAGGGCTCCCTGTGCCCTTCCCTTCTCCTCCCAGGCCTTCAGCTGGAGTGACTCATTCCATATAAAGAAGTACAGTCATTGCAGCTTAGATCCTCAGGGGTGCTTACCTACTTAACTCTGGATGGCACTGCGCCCCTCAAAAAGCAACCAGGAACACTGGAGATGTGATAATTCACTCAGTATTCTGTAATTCACCAGGCAGAATATTGAATAAATGAATTCACAGGCAGAATTGCCCTTCCTGTTTGTGGGGCCAGGAGATAATGTGAAAATGCCCTTCCAGTCCTTGCTGTCCCCTATGGTGGGGGTGGATGGGGTCTCATCCTAACTAGAGGCTCCACAAATCATCGACTGGAGAGTTGTTGCAACAGGATATCACAAAATAAATGCCTTCTGCTTGAAGAATATGTTTTTTAGCTTGACGCTAACCTTTATTTTTCGTGGGGCTGGGTGACATTATTAGCACCCGTGCTTACTGCTGAAGTGAAGCATCTTTGTTGCAGCGTGGGTGGGAGATGGGTTATCGTCAATATGGAGCAGATCTAGAGAATGACTTCTGTTATTTACTTCTTTTCTGTTCTTGTAGGACATGTGACACAGTTTAACAAAGATCTGCTTAGCAGAAAAATCCAATTAAAACCTGAATTGTCCTTCGGCTGTGCCTGGCACGCTGCCATTTCATCAGTCCAGTGCCGTGGGAATAAAGTGGAAGAAAACTAAACGAAACGCGTCCCTCGTGCCGTGACACTTGGGGACAGCGCGGCGAGCTGCCTGCTGTCCCTGCGGACGGTCGGGCCGGGCCGGGCCGGGCAGTGCCGCCCGCCTCCCGGCACAAAAGGGACTGGCCGAGCGGGAGCGCCGCGCCGCCCGAAAGGTGGAATTGAACCACTCTGTCGCTAGACAGCTACAGGTTTGAAGCCTGCACCCCAGACCACTGAGGGTCATCCGGGCAATTTCACACCGTCGTGTGACAGCCTATATGAATTCCCCCATCTCTTTCGCCCCGAGGTAACGGCGAGCGGTGTTTTCCCCCAGACACGGCCCCTCCGCCCGTTCCCGATGCGGTCGCGGCCCGCACGGAGCACAGGCCGCGGCGGGGCCGGGGGGCACAGGCCGCAGCAGCCCCCGCCGCTGTCCCAGAGGCCCCCGGGCGTTCATGCAAATCGCAGGGCGGTGATTGGCTGTCGCCGCGGGGGGGCGGGCCCGGCGCGGCGGTGAGTCACGGCGCTTCCCAGAAGGAGCGGGGCCGCCCCGCGGCCTTCCCGGAGCCCAGGGGACCCTTACAACACCGGACAGGGCAGCTTGTGCAACAGCGGGGGCGGCCCGGCCCCGAGGTGTGCTGCGAGGAGACCAGCGCACGGGCTCCGTTTTTTTTTTTTTTTTTTTTCTTTTCCTTTTTTTTTTTTTTTTTTTTTTTTTTTTTTTTTTTNTTCCTTTTTTTTTTTTTTTTTCTTCCAGTGGCTAATGCCAGATACTCTGGAGGATGTGAATCTCCCATGAGATACATCTCAGAACAATAATATCCTCTGGGAGGAAATTCCTCCCTGGCCCCCAGCTGAGGATCAACTTATGCCCCGAAGTATGAGGATTGAAAACACTTGTAATTTTATCCCAGCGAGCGTAACTATACAGGCTATTTTCATAAACCCTTGAAGAATTACTCACTTATTTGCCTCGAGAGACTCCTCTGAAGCAGAGCCATTTCTGCAAATGCATGTGGTTTGCAATGATTCTTAATTAGATAATTCTTTTTGGTGTAAGCAGCAAAAAACCCCGTAGGCCCATTCCCCCTCTTGCTCGCCCTGGGGAAGCTTAGACTCAAGACTGGGACTCGGTGGAGCAGCATCACAGTAAAAGTGCTACAGAACAGAACCGGAGCCACAGCCCAAAGCTGGGAGCAGTTTTGTCGATGTCAGCAAAAGAAAGCAGAAAGTATATGGTGGGGCAGCACCATTCACACTCACAGGCAGGAATGCTTCTGGGCATTGCTTTGCTTTCAGTGCGTGGCTCCGAGTCGTGGCTTACCCTCTTGGAGCTGCCCCAGCTCAGGTTTGCCCTGGCCCGCTGACTCCCCAGACGGACATGAGCATATTTGAGGCCTTACTGCTTATAGTGAGCAACTTCTTTAGCAACTTAAATGTGTTTCTCTAAGAGCACTCCAACTCAGAAGCAGGGCTCGTATCAGAGGGAGATGGTTTGAGAGCTGCTTCTGTGCCTGTGAGTGCAGGGCAGAATTTTTTCTGTTTCCTCATGTTCCTTGGTACATTCCTATGTCTTTACCTGGTACTTATTCCGGTAGCAGGTGGCGCAATTTAACAAGTGTCTTTTGTGCATAAAAATGCACGGGGTGAGGATCTGGGGGTGTGCATGGGAGGAGGTGGAGGGAAATTAGTCATGGGGAGGAAGAGAGGAAGAGGTTAGCACGGGGGCTGAGGAAATCAGGTGTCCGCAGCTATCCCTCGGGCTTCCAGCCAAGCCCATCCTGACGTCTGCCGGAAGAGGCACGTCAGCTCAGAGATATGCTCCTGTCAGCCCATCGGCATGTGACCCTGCTGACCCATCCAGGCCCTACAAGAATGGCTGCCAGGGGTCGGAGCAGGCATTCCCAGCTTCTCTGCTTCGTGTTCGAGCCTCGGCTTTGACACCACTTTCACTTTCTCTTTGCTTTCTTCTCTAGCATCAACCTTTTCTGGGTCTCTTTCCTGGCAGCATTTAGTGTGAGAATGCTGCTCTCATCTTCTCTCTCTTGCAGCCTCCAGCATTTTTAAGCAGGTTTGTCTTTCTCTCATGTCCTATAATCAATCTCCCTGTACTTTCCAGAAAACGAGTATGCCAAACACTCAAGTCCAAATTAAAAATAATAGCCAGACAAAATAACTCCAACCGAGTAACCAAAGGATCCATCAGAAATGCCAGCTCCTAAAACTCCCCTTATTTGGCAGTAAAGGGAGATGCAGAGATAATGAAGACAGTAGTTGTTAAAGGTCAAGCAGTAGAAGAAGGTACCTGAGAGGGTCTGCAGCTACATAGGAAATGATGCTGGACCTCGGAGTTGATGGGAAAGCAGTAACAAAGCAGTTGTGAGAATTTTCTCCTTGCCCGGATGTTGGTCTGTCTAGGTTCAGCTCTGCTTCTGCAGAGGAAGCTGTGCTAGCCACTGACTTCCCCAGCAGGGGTTGAAAATAACATTTCCAGGACCTCTGCGTGTCTGGTTGTAGAGACCTTTGTCACCCCTGCCCAGAAGGGACTGTGCATGACTTGCTGTGCCTGACAGAGGTGCCATTCTCCCTCTGTGAGGAATGGGGGGGCACTGGGGGCAGGTTCCTAGAGGCAGTAATTGCTGCAGTTACTGCAGCTGCTGCTCACTGTGCCTGCGAGGGCCCAGGCCTCACCAAGAACTGGTGAACAGACCTGGCTGCAGGTAATGGTCATCTCACAACTTCTGATTAGATTTATAAACCTACAAGAAAGGACAACTGGTAGCTCCTAGGATTTCTGAAGGCACATAAATAAGTGTAGAGAGCTGTTGATTTGAAAGGCTTCTGAGCATCTGATTTGCCTTAAAACATTTCTTGGAAATCTGTAAGCATTCAGCTTCATCTTTAGACCAAGTGTCTTTGAAAATCTGACCCTTTGCTATTAAAAGTATAGAACAAATTCAGTTTATCAGCTTAATGATGGAAAAGCTTGCCCTCCTCAATAATGCTCCTAATTAAAACATTTCTGAGTGTCTTTGGACCTGATTCTCTACCTTATGCAGGGAACTACACTGTGCCAAATGGGTGCAGAGCACTGCCAATTTAGGTTTGATTCAATGCCCATTCAAGTTAATAGAAATCCTCCCACAGAAATCAATGGGATTTGGTTCAGGCCCCAGAGTCAATGGGAAATTCTGATTTGGCAGTACTTTATGCTCACACTGCACCGGTATAAGCAAATATTCAAGGTACAAAGCCTTGGAGAATTTGGAAGGGGCATTGTAAGGGACTGTAAGGGTCAGCCATTGTAGGGCTGACTGTAGCCTAGGCTATTTAAGCAATTCACAATGCCTAGGACTGTCTGACAAAGAAGCTTTAAAACAAATCAATCTGAACTTTTCCTGTTCATTTTTATAGTACTCCTACAACTTAGCAATACACTTTTTATTTTTGTGTTGGGTTTTTTTTTTTCTGTCCTTGGCTGACAGAACATAAAAGCATCTGCAATGCTTTGCTCTTACTACTTCTTTTAACCACCAGAACCTGATTTGTGTCAGAAAAGATAAGCCTAGATCCCTACAGTATTAAAATAATTATTTGGTGTAAGGTGGAGGATGAAGAGGGCTGCTATTCTTAGCAGCAGCAGTGAAATTTCAGCAGCTGATGACGTCAGTGCTAAAATGTCAGTGTGAAACAGGCTGGAACAAATTAAGAGTGTGGTGTCGTCACTGTGAGAGCCACGCTGCCCTCCAGAGGGACTGTTGTTGGATGCTGCAGATGCAGTTCAGGAGATGGGGGGGACAGAGGCTTGTGGGAGCTTCTCAGAAACTTACAAAAAAAGCAACAACAAGCATCTCAGTACCAGAAAGGTCAAAGAAGATGCTCTTTGAACGTTTCTGCCCACCTCAAAGCGTGAGCTCACAGCAAGGGAAGGGCCACTTCTACAAACCAGATTCCAGGAACTAGAACAGAAAAAAAAAGACAAAAGCCAAAATAAAATTGTCCATCTTCTACTCACTTAACAAACTGAGCTAAGTCTGCCTCTGATGACACTCCTGTGATTCAAGCTGAAGAGAAATTTGGCCTGAGATGACTTTTGCCATGATGTGCTGCTTAAAAGAGGGCAATGTGCTTGGAGTAGAGGTGATCCTGAGGCATTTTATTACTTAACTGTGCTATTACATTTGAAGAATGCCTTCAGGCTATCCAAAAATGCTTACCTCAAGGTGCAGAGAGCTTTAATCAAAATGGGGTAAAATTCCAAATGCAGTCATGCTTGTCCTTAAAGAGCCCAGTCTTGCACATTTCTGGGCTAGTCTCAGGTGGTGGTGTTAGACCCGACCTGTCAGCATGGGGCATGGATCCTCGTTTAGAGATGGTTTCTCAGGGGGCTGATAACTTGGGGTCTTGAGGCCTGCATCTTCTTGGTGCAGCACTTGAACTGCCTTGTCTGCAGGGGCTGTTGGGCTGTGGGATGTCCTGCTTTGGGGGGCTGATGGGGAGGGTTGGGACCATCCCGGCTCCCTTCATGGAGACCTGCAATATTTTGTAGGAACTATGGGAAAAGTTGATATTCCCTGGATTAGTGTTTCTAGAAAAATAGTCCTGGTAACAAAACTGTTGTGTGTTGTTTCACTCCTTTTTAGAACTGCCTGTCTCGTAGTTGCAGGGATGGATGTGGTTAGAGCAGACAGAGCCATCAAGACATGTGCTTATCTATCAATCCTACAGCTGTTTCTGGCATGCAGCAACTGACTGACCACAGTAAGGAAATGAGGATGTAATCAGTTAGCAGAGCTCTCCTTTCTCAGCAAGGACGATAAGGATTGTTGGCAAACCCACAGAGAGTTACGGGAATAGAGGAATTGGTGTGCTGAAGTCACTTCCTATCACTTGGGAGTCCCTGTGCTCAGAGCATTGTGTTTGCTTTCCTAGTATGGATCTCGTTGGTTGTCTGCATTAGTTCAGACATACAAGTGCACTCACCCTGTCCCAGCACACAGAAGCCCACTTGGAGAGACTGCCAATACAGTCTTTTATCTGCTTTTGTGGGAAGGATTCAGACTGGCTGTGAGCAAAAAGAGCGATTCTTTACGTATCTTTATACCAGTAAAACACCTTGCTGCAGAGATTTTTTGCAAAAACAGCATGACTTAATCAATTCTGGGAAGAGGCACATGCCAACAGAAACACTCTTTTGCCAACACAAACTGTGCTGCCACTAGAGGAGTGTCAGCAATCCCACTCTGGTCAGTGTGGGGACTCCGCTTCACTGATTAGGTGCTGTAGGGGTGGACTGTGCAGGAGGTTCCCAGCCGGTGAGGTCAGCGCTGAGGTGAACCCCTGCTCCCTCATCTCAAGAGGAAGTGGTGGCCATTTCAGCTGCACCTGTGTCAACAGAGAATTTATAGAAACTGGAGGTGAGCTCTGGAATGTGCAGCTGGTTGGTGTTGCAGTCTGTAGATGAGAAAGTTATCCCTGTGCTGTATGTGGTCAACACAGATCTGATGATACCTTGGGGGTTTCTGGTGTCTTCTCTGAGGTCTTGACAGCCAACTCAGAGAGGGCTCACACTGCAGCCCTGTGTGCAACTAGTGCCTATCACTGAGGTTAAGAGATTGCCATTAGATCAAAGCTCCCTTACCAGCGATGCTGGAGAGCCTGGGCAGGCAGATAAAATGCCAAAAAGCATTGTGTCACCATAGTGTCAAAATTTCATGTCTAAAAATGTGGCTGGCAAAAGCAGGGGGAAGCAAAAGGTTGAGTGCTACCTGCACTGCATCCTGTTTAGCCCAGATTTGCTAGAGCTTTGGGGATATAGGAATTAAATATCCACAGAAGGAAAAAAAAAAGGCTTATACTTTTCCTAGATGTATTGGGTGGGATGTATATGTGAAACTGAGCTTTACTACAAATCCCCTGTAGACAGTATTTGAGACAGAATTACTTTGTTCTGGATGTGTTTGTAAATATCTGTCTATATTTTTAAGACTTACCACTGTAAGAGGCCCAAGATGATCTGTGATTTCTGCAATCTCATCAGAGAGCAAGTGAGTGATTCCATGCGGTGGAGACATTCAGCCCCATGACTCACAGCCCTGAGTCACAGCATTGGGACACTTCAGCATTCAGAAACACTAGTAGTGACAGAAATCAGGATGATGAGCAAGCAGCTGTTACTCATTCTCAGCTGGACACTATAAGCATGTTTGTACCAGTCAGTGTGGCTCTGGCTCTTCTTTGCTTCCTCCTGCAGACCTGCAGTCATCTGGATAGCATAGTGACATGGCTCACTTAGCATTTGCCTCTGGGCAGGGGATGATCAAGTCTAGTCTCTGGCTCCCAAAGTGTCCTGCTTGACTCTATTAGGCTCAGCACAGAGTTATCATGGCAATTTTCACTTTACATTACTTCTTTCATCTCTGGAGATCAGCTCACATTACAAACACAAACACATTGATCATCACACAGAGTTAAAAAGTCTATCCCTATTTTCAGCTGGGGGGGCTGAGGCACTAAGCAGGTAGGCAACTTGCTCTTAGTGACAAAGGAGGTTTGTAGCAGAAGCAGGACAAAACCACAAGAGCCTTAAACTACCTCCTAATCTCTAACAACTCAACCATATGCTCCATTGCATTCATCACTTCCTCATGAGGTGGCAGTTTGGATGAGAACAAGTGCCCAGGAAGTCACCCTGTTTATTCTCTCTCGGCCTCTTAATGCCTGTGGAACTTTTTTTATTGAATTCTTTTAATGGCCATCAGCTTTGGTGTGGGAAATGATTCCAAGAGACAAAGACTCGGCTGTGTGTGTGCACGTGCGTGTGTGGTTGGGAGAGGGGAAGAATAAAAAATCCATTTCCAGATGGTTGAAAGGATGCATAGCACTTTGCTATTGGCAAAAACAACCTCTTTCATTTTCAGGATGTGTAAGTCACAGAATTGCAGCTGGAAAAAAACTAGTAGAGAGAGAGGCAGTGGGGTAAGAATAAGAATGCTTAATGAAAAATAACCTAGCCCGTATTTGAAAATCCAAGTGCT
>VZRH01001140.1:646130-658267 GCA_013397555.1 Urocynchramus pylzowi | reverse complement strand
TCCGATCTGGGGAATGTGCTTGCTTGGGAGGATCTGTGTAAAGCAGGTCCAAATATGTATCATCTCATTTTCTTCTTAGCTTCTTTGCTTTGCATTCCCAACTGTAGCCTCACAGGAAATTCAGTCCCTGGCAAGCTTCAGCTCCAGACAGGAAACATTCTGAGGAATTTCTTCCATGCAGGTACTATATTTGCTTGGAGGGATAACATGGTGGAGCTATTTACCATGGCTGGATTTAACTAGCAGGATATTATTCATGTTGATGGAGTTGCTGGGAGTGATCTCTGTCTGCAGCCACCAGCATGCCATGTTTAAACAAATCGTGCTGCTCTGCTTGCCTGTGGGAAGATTTGCATTAGATCTGGGCCAGATTCTCCTTCCTCCAACAGCAGCATGGCCCAGCTTATGTCAAAGATATTTGCTGATGTCAGGGAATATCAGGATCAGGCCCGTGCAGCAGGTTTTTATCACACTACAAACTTGGTCTTAAGTTATTTGCATGTAACAGATGCAAGCAGGCATTTTGATGGTAGCGACTGGAGCGGTGGGAGGCGCGTGTGTGTGTGAAGATGAAGGAAGGTCTTCACTCTTGCCTCTGCTCTCTGAGGGGACCAGACACTGAGAAAAGGGAATTCTGGCAGCACATGGCCTTTCAGATGAGTGGGAGGTGCTGAATGTGGCCAGCTGAGACACAAGCCTCCTGCTGCACCCCTTGGGATGCTTTCCTGCTCTTCACTGCAAGTTCCGTGCAGGCCTCTGCATTGCTTATTAGTCCAGAGGAGTCTGAAAAACAAGTGTGATACATCCGGCAGCCACTCATCAGAGAACGGTGATGTGGTGGGTTGAACAGCTCTTGATGCACCCGAGAACAACATCCCTTTCTTATCAAAACACATGAGTGCTTTCAAGTCTTTAATGCAGTTCTCAGGATACAAAGCGTGAAGAGAAGAGTGATCAGTCTGAATCACTGTCTCCCAAGAGAAACGTGAGGGTTTGAAGTACGTGGCTGGGAACAATCCTGCGCTGGCAAGGAAATGGACTGCATGACCCATCTCAGAGATCTATGATTCACTGCAAATACGGAGAATGAGCACGAAAATGTGTAGTAACATGTAGTGGTACCTTGCCTGCTATTACAGCGCAGCCTCCAGCCAGAGACAACCCAAACAAGTTCACAGGTGTTCTCTGGGAACTGGCTTTTTCTGTGGGGAGCCATGATAGACAGCAGGAATGCCTTCAAAGCCTTAAAGGTCTCTGTGCCACCATGCCAAGCAGTGGAATTGTAACTGTGTGTGCAGTGCTGAAGCATGGATTTTTTTAAGTTTGTTTTTTTGGTTTCTGAGGCAGGAAGCACAAGTGCAAATCCTCCCTTTTAATGCTATGGGGAAAAGAAAAGATTCAGAGTCCCCTGCCGTGTTGGTGAAAATGCAGCTTTGGCCTTTAGTGCCCTTTGTTACATAAATACAAGTAGCATAGACATATTAATCACCCTGCCATTGAGGGAGGAACAGAGCAGCAACCTCAAATGCCACCCACTCCCCATTCTAGCTCCCATTTGATGTTGCTATTTTAAGCCACACATTATTTCCTGCTGTGATTTTATTTTTTTTTACCCAGCTTCTAATTCTGGCTCTGAGGTAAGCTGTGACATACATACCCCTCCTCTCCCCCTCCCCGCCTTCCTCCTCCCCCTGCACCCACGTCCTCTTTATTGCTGTCTTTCAGAAATTTTCTCTCTCGTAAGCAGCTGGGTCCCAGAGGTTAGTTATTGACTGCCCACAAAATATATGAAGAGGATGATCTTCTTCCTGCTTTTGGATTTAAGTGCAAACAATACTGAGGTCATGATTTACAGGGCACACTGCTTTAAGAGTGCTATTCCTCTGCTCCCTCCTTCTCAGGGACTTTAGCGTTGTTGAGAGGATACCTGGCTGGGAAGGAAGGCTGCTGCTCAGCAGCTGATGCTGGGCCATGGCCAGTGTAGCCATCTAATGAAGGGTGGTACAAAAGTGGCACATGCTCTGTGGAATAGAGGAGACAGGACAGATCTCAACTACTCGACAAGGGTTTTGTCTCCTGAGCCCACTTCTGTGTAAAGGCAATCAGATTTCTAACCCCAAGTAGTTTCCCCCACTGGCAACTGCCTCATCGTGCCTGTGCCAGAGCGCAGCTTCTTTCTATCTGGATCTGCTGCATCCACGTGTCTGCTGTGGCTTCCAGCTGCCACCACCTCAGCCCTGAGGAAGGCTGTTACTGCATCAGTCTAGGGCAGAGAAAGAATGGAGCCTGCAGTCCCAGGGAGGGCCTGGTGCACCAGGCAGCGGTGGCTCTTCCCCTGTAATGAGCGTGGCTGAGCACAGATAAGAGCTCTGCCAAGGTAAGTTTGAGCCCTAAGAGGAAATCTGAGGCTGCTTCTGTACCACAATTGAGGAACATTACAGGTTTGCCCTCCTCTATACCCACTCACCCCTTCCCTCCCTGCCAAGCAACCCATCCTGAAAATCTCCTCTGACTGGATGTTTGCTGCTGCAGATGAATCCTGCTAGCATGAGAGCAGGCTGGGTGGCAGCAGGCTGCTGGCAAAACCCCAGGCCTTGCTTCTACTTCCAGGGAAACAGAGGTCTGGGCTGCTCTCAGCCAGTCCTGATGTATACATTTCACACAAACAATCTCACGCCTTTCGCTTCCTGTGAGTTGCTTTTGGAGCTGCTGCACGTGGCTCTTGTCTGCCTGGTGTGAGCAGTAGCTGTAGGAAATCCCAGGCTGGGCATCTACATGTTCTTTGTCCTCCCCTTTCCCTGACAGGGATTCCAGTTATGCCCCTCCTGAGGTTCCTGGAGAGTAGGAAAGGCAGAGAGTAAGAGTGAGAAGCGCTTTGCCAAGTGGTTTAATGTTAGTCACGGCTGCTGAAAGTCTTTGCTGTGCTCTCACCAGAACTGTTGTTTTTATTTTCACAGTTGTGTTTCCATGTGGGTCTGCAGAAAAGGCTGGGGAGTCACATCCCTTCCCAAGAGCAGGCCACACGCTGGCTTTGCATGCTTTGCCACCAGTTTGAAGCAGTGAGGAGCACTGGGCAGCTGTCCTATCGCAGGCCACACTGCAGCCCTCTCATCCTTGCTGCAGAGAGCTTGCAACTGAATCAAGCAAGCTAATTTCCAGTGGATGGGAGGGTGGGAAAGAGGGAAAAAGACAGGCTCAAGAATTGAAGTGATCACACCAGAATTAAATGACTTGTTTTTCCAGCATACTATGTCCCCATGGGCAACTGTTTTAAAAGTTCTGGCAGAGTAACTTCTCCCACAACAACACTGCTGGAGAGTTTCCCCCTTAAGAGGGGGAGAAAAAGGACCTCAGAAAGGACTGGAATAAATTGGCTTTACAGAAAATGACCCTGCTCTCGGGTGTCACACCCAGCACCGCGCAGCAGGAGCCACCCACCAGCTGAGAGGCGTCTGGTGTCCTGTGCTGGATGAGCACAGCTCTCCAAGGACCGATGTCCACATGGCAGCCAGTACTGCCATCCTTGCTGGCACAGGCTTGCAGCATCTTGTTGGGGGTCTGTGTGGTGCAGGGAAGAGCTGACTGGGCACGGGGCTCACAGAGGGAGAAGAATTCAGTTTATGCTGGGTGTCGCCTGCTTGCCGGGACCATCCGCCAGAGGCCAGTGCTGGTATAGGCCCTGGTGGTCACTTGAACAATAGGAATACCAGGAAGAGCCTGTGGTTTACAGATAAAATGGCTATGGGCTAGGGGCAGCTTAGGGGCATTGGTGCAATAGGCCATATGTGTTATGGCATTCGAGGTATGTGATAAATAACCCATTTTTGAGATTGGTCAGGCTGAGAATTGCATAAACAACACCACCACAGAAAGCAAAAAGCCTGAACAATCCTGAATACCCACAAGTTGGCGTCTGGGAATGGCACAAGATGGCAGAGATTTTATGCCCTGTGGACTAGCTGTTACCATCCATACAACCCCAAAATCTTCCTTTCCTTGCAGAGCTGGTCTTTATGATCAGCGTTGCTGTATGCTTCCTGGCATGGCAGTAACCTAAGAGGCCCAGCTTACAGGAGATGCATCTGTCAAGAGCCCTGACTGCCTGGAGAGCCCCCTTATTACTGCCATTGTTCCCTGTTCCTATAGCTCAGACAGAGCTAGGTGAAGAACTTTCTTCTAGGTGAAGAAGGGTGGATATGGAAGACATTCCGTGCAAGCTCTGATGAGACCTGCCCCTCCCAGGGCCATTCAGCTGGGCTTGCTCCTTTTTTTCATTCCACACGCGATTTAAAAGACTGTTTGTAAACACCAGTCTCCGACTCTGCCTCTGGGGCTCTGGGCAGAAGGCCAGGGAGGGATCTAAGAGACAGCAGACAGTTTTAAGAGGCAGTGGCGTCCGATTGCTGGGGTGGAGAGGCTACGCCTTGCAGTTAATAGCCATGGTGGCGGGAGTCACCTACAGTACCAGCAGGTCTCAACACTATTTCATGGCTCCCCGAGGCTGAGCTTGGCTTTTACTGAAATGACCGCTTCACATGCCAAGGTAAATTCTGCATCTCTCAAGCCAGCTCTGCTAGAATCAGTGGGGAGTTAAGCTGTGTTTCCTCAAGTGTACATATGAGATCAGGGCACTGTGATGGCAAACACCACAGTGGACGTGTGTTTGCATTTGACACAGCACAGGTTAAATATTTACTCTGTTCAACCTCTCCTTCCCTTAGATTGCTCCAGAGAGCTTGGCCACATACATCGACTGGGGCACTCCCATCTCACTGGGCAGCCAAGGGCCTGCTGTGGCATAGCACCTGCTCCCTGAACACAAGACAGCTAACCTACAGTCCGAGATGCTGGCAGGGGGTCTGCCCAAGCCTCCAAGTCTCCCTTGGCTTTAGTCCTTTTGAAAATTGGTTAACAAGTGCCATTGTTTGTCATTGTGACATTGTGGAGCAGTGACAAAGCTCTGCTGTTGAAGGGAGGGTAGAGCTGGTGAGAATCAGGCTGTGCTCACCTCTTTCCGTCATCTGCCGCTCTTGGTGGGCAAGGGAGACAAGGACAGGTCTTCACCCAAGCACAAGTCTGGGCCTGTTTGTATGTCCAGAATTGCTTCTGTCCACACACTTTACCAGCAGGCATGCTTGTGCACAGATTTAGATGGAGCTGCAAAGCTCCCGAGAAGGTGAGAGCCAGTTCTGGGCAGAGTGGGCAGCACTAGGAGCCTGAGCACACACAGATATCCAGGACAGAACTACAGCTGGGAAGCAGCCAGTGGTCCAGACAGGCTAAGCACTGACTGTAGGGTTGTCCTGTCTATACGTGAGCTCACACCTCACTGCACAGATTAAACCTCTGTGCCCTGCATCCTGAAGGCCTGGCGCTGGGATGGCTCATTTTCCCCATGCAGGTACCTCTGCACTGGGCTCCCAAGGCTTCACACTGTGTGTGACAGCTTGTACCTGGGTCATGTGTTACACCTGTGCAAGGGACTCCGGTGAGAACAATGTGGGAGGTCAGGCCTGGCTGTGGGGCTGAGGGAGGAAGAGAAAAGCTGGTGGCTCCTTTAAGGGAAGAAGCCAACAGGACTGCAGAGAAGGAGCTCTGGAAGCTGTGTTTTTCTCTCAGCGCCTCAGGGGCTGGTTACTAAATTTGGTTACTGGGCTTAAATAATGCAGCGTGGCAGAGCCCAGTGGGTTTGAACATTGTCATATCCACATAATCCTCTCCTAGGTGGCAGAGATCTCTTGTTCTCTGCCGCTGCTATCTGCACAGGAGCTTGAATGTGATGTGAAACATCATCTTAAATAATTATAACTAGCAGAGAAGAGCCAAAGCTGCAAAGTCCCATCTATTTCCACTGTGCTCTGTCTATCTATGTAATTTCTAAGGTGCCAATCACCAAAGCATCCAAGCACTGTCTAATCTGGATCTGAATTCCCTTGGTGCTCATGGATGCTTGAATCTTAGCATTTTATGTGAGCCCATCTCTAGCAAGCATAGGGATAGAGCTGCGTACTGTGAGCAAAAAAGCCTCCTGTTGTTTCATGATTTACTGACCGAAATCTCAAAATCTTTGGGTTGGAGGAGTCAGGACTTCATGGTCACCCCTGGCCCAGGAAGCATTAAATCCTCTCTGTTATTTTGGCAGAAGGCAGGGCAGGTTTGCCAAGGGAGGGCAGGGAGCCACAGTGTATTGCCTATCTTCCAAGTCACACAGTGTGGAAGTAGGGGCAGATCTGTACAGCCTGCACAACCTGTACACCAAGGCTGCATCCAGCCTAGGGGCAAGAAGGTCCTCTGCCACCCCTCACTGCAGATCCAAGCATCCCCATGCAGGGACAAGGGATAAGTACAAGACAAGAGCCAGTGACCTGCTTTGCAACACGTACGAGGAAGGGGAAGAAAATGATGCACCCAGTTGCTCTCTCATTTGACCTACTGCCCCACATTTCCTACAGACTTTGTGAAATAGATTAAAACCTGCCAGAAAACCACTCATGGCTAACACATGACTGCTAACAGTGGCAAAGGGACTCACTGTACTTTATACTCACCTGGAGTGAAATGAGATTAAACCTTTCCTTCATTACCAGGGAAAGGGTATTTGTTCTTAGTGAGAACCTGTCAAGTTCAGGCAATGCCAGAGCAGTGCAATTACTTTCCATCCACTGGGCTACTCTTAGGAAAAAGATCTCTCTCAGTCTCTGCCTAGTCTCCTTGATTTGACATGACACTTGACAGCAGGTTTTCATGGCAGAGGATACTTAGCAGTTACTGGGAGAGAGTCTTTCCACTTGTAAGTATCACATTTCAGTCTTTACAAAGGTGCAGGTCCTCTCCATCCTCCCACATTAATCAGCCCTATCCTCCTTACCCCACATCTGCTGGAGTATTGTTAGTGACATTGAATAAATACATGTTAAATCTTTTTCTATTAGTGACATGTCAGAAATTAAAATGGCATTAGCTGTAATGCCTGCAGCAAATCTACCTTCATCCAGGGCACTCACATGTGGTTGCCCAAGAGGCCAGGAACAAGAGTACCAGCTTTGCTTTTCCTTCAATCCATCCCTATTCTCTGCACACCCTTTGCACCCTTCTTCCTCCAGAAATACTGATGGCACCTTCTGCTGCTGTAGTACTAGCAAACTATCCTCGAGTCTCCCAGATATTATGTGTAGGAGAAGTCTCCAGGTTACAATGTTTCATCCTCTCTAGTGACCTTAGATATGTCCTCTCCAGACATTGTAGCTGAGATTTCTCAAGCCCCATTGTAAAAAGCAGATGATTTTTTTTTTCCTAGCTAAGGCCACTGTCTAACAACTCCAAAACTGCTTCCATAGCTAGGATTTGGCTGGCAGGAATCTAAGTGTATCAATAACTCTATTTTCCATCCATAGCCACAACTGCCTTTGTCCACATGATCTCCACTCTTCCATATACACTGGCTCCTCAGCTAAACTTTATGTTTGACTCTAGGCCATGCCCACTCTGCCAGTCATCCCACTCCTTCATTTCAAACCTTGTTTTTTCCTGGACACCCTGCCTTTCTTGCCTTGTTTGCCTTGTCCTTCTCCTTGTCCTTCTCTCCATTCTGCCTTCCCCTGCCTTGTTTGCCCTTGTCCTTCTCCTGATTACCCATTATATCCCCTTCCTTCCCTAACTGCTTTTTTCAGTCTCCCCTGCCTCCCCATCCAATGCATCTTCCTCAGTCAGAGCTGGACATCTCTGCACTGCCTGGTGGTTCAGGCAAATGGTTTGCATCTTCTCTGTGTTGCCCGAGGCAGGAACTTGCTCTCCTTTTGCTACTACTCCTTCAGGTATGTGGTATAGACCAGCTTGAAATCCAGAGCATGAGGAAAAGTCTACAGAGAGCTCACAGCATGTGTAGCTTAACAGGAGAACATCAGCTCAAGACCTCTGCCACCAAAGACCAACAAATAATGGTTGAGGGGGAAGCTTGAGTTGAAAGAAGCTGAAATGCTACAACTATCAAACAAGCCAAAATATTTATAGCTGTGATTTGCAGGGTGGCTGATTGTGCAGGGCAGGGAAAAGCCTACCATTGCCTGCCATTAAGGAAGAGGGAAATTGCAAAACAAACATCCCCTTTGGATATTTAGTAGCACGCCCAAAAGATTAACATTGATTATATCTCCCTATTAAGAGGTAAGATACTACCCTGCTTTAATTAACAAGGTGGGTTCTCAATCCTGAATTGCCTCTTTGCAAGTATCAGGTGAAACATCAGGGCTGGTGTTCCCAGTGGCAGAAGCTAGACTATTCTGGCTAGCAGGCCAGTCCTGAGGCCCTGCTCTTCAAAGGTATTTAGGTTTCAGGCCACTGATGTTATTTACATGCTTAAATCTGTAAGGCTCCAGGCCTTAAGAGCTAAGAGGATGGCTACAAACTCCAGATTGCCTGGTTCAAGTCAAGTCTATGTAAGTTCTGATTGATAAATGTTACTGCTAGGTATCTGCATGATGTCAAATTTCTTCCTGAGGCTGGGTCATTCTACAGTTGCCTGATGTAGCCTCTGTGTGCCTTTTTTTTTCTGAACAAGGGGGTGATAGCCAGCATCAGTCCTCATAATGGCTTTGACGGACCTGTGTGGAACTCATGTTGTTCTACAGTTATTAATTCATTCAGACAAGCAAGCCTGCTGCTTGATGGGTGCTTTGTTTCACTCGGGGGGTGGGGGAGAGAGCACAGGGAGAATTGGTGCCTTTCCCAGACTTGCACAATAGCAAGGCTGGAAATGGGCCCTGTGCAAATTCAATTACTCTGAGTTGCCAGCATTAACTGGTGGGCTGCCCACTTTATTGTAGCTAGGGAAGGAGGTGCAGAGAGCAAACTGGCTGCTGTGCTTTGGATGTGATGGAAATACTGTCAGATTTTAGCAGTTTAGTGACCTTTTCTTAACAGTTCCTGAAGTCACAGCTTTCCTAACACTTGGCAATAGATAAGGGCTGTGCACAGGTAAAGACTTTTGTTTCGTGGTGCAAGATGTCTCTGGAGACATGAGTGAGAGAGAGAGATTGAAGAGATTGCTTCCTGCACCAGCCTTCTGCTTAATTACCGCCTGAAGAATGACATTGAACTCAGATCCTTACTTCAGGTCAAAGGTTTCCCAGAGGGAACATAGATATCTTAATGATGGAGTATACTCCTTCCCCAGACTTGCAACCAGCTCTTTGTTAATGGTAGGATCCTTCCCTCCCTCCCATTTCAGCACCTTTAATCTCTCTGGAGTCAAACTAAGCTCCTCAGGTCTATGAAAGCAAAGGGACCAGTTTTTCCTAGTGAATCTTTGAGCCAGGAGAAATAACAGCTGTGATACTCAGGGTTTTCCCATCATTTTACACCAAAGGCACTCTGCCATCAACCTGATGAGCTTCTGGGAGAAACCAGGCTGTGTCCTTTCTGCCTTGTGCATCTCATTAAAGAATAGTGAACAGTTTGGCTAGAGATTCTTCAAGCAGGATTGGGTCAGATCACACTCCTGCTACCAGGAGCCATCAAAAAGCCTGAAGTGCTATCAGCTTTTCTCCTGTTTTCTGGGTTGCTCTGCTTCTCCCAGCCATTCAAGTGTGGAGTTCAGAGGCTCCCACTAGTCCAGCTCTCCATAGCTCACAAATGCAGTGGAGCAAAGCAAAACTACAGAGCCTGTGCTTAAATTGTGAGTACTTCTCCGACAAGGAGAAGTCCTGAGGTTCCAGAAGTACATGAAAGATGCCAAAACTGGAGCAGAATTTACTTAGGGTGATGAGTGGGGCTGTGAGGATGACTTCTTGTAGAAAAGTTTTAGGCAGGGGTAGGGGCTTTGAATCCACCTACATTGTGTGTGCTGTTCTACAGGGATGCAGAGGACCCTGAATTGCAGAGAAAGAACTGAATGTTTTAAAAGCCATTAAAAAAGCATGTCAGGGTATTCCCATGTGCATATCTTTGCTGCAGCTACAGACAGAAGGGAGATTTCCTAATTGCCTTTCCAGTTTGCACCACTACAGGTACTGCATACAGAGCTGGCTCCTGGAGAGCTCTTTGGTGAGGATACAGTGCAGCTGGCCAGCATCACTTAATGGTTCTCATGTGTTAGGTCAGTGGGGGTAGAGAGACTGCCTGAGATGTGACTAAACACTGTGACTTTTGTCCTCAGAACGGCCAAAACCTGAGAAATCTTGGTAGGTCTAGTGGGGCAGGCAATGGTGGGGGAAGCTGTGAGTGGTGGATGTTGTCTCTCGCTGCTGTTGTGGGCAGGGAAAAAGCAGCACTTGCCTTAAGGGTTCAGGTAAGGCTGCTGGGGAAAGCCATCCTGGGGGAAGATGCCAGCTTAATAAAGGGAGCTGGCATGAGCAGAAATGCCTGAAGCTTTTTTATTATATACAAAAACCACCCAATGCCTTGCTCTCTGGGGAAGAGCTCCAAGATAGTTGTCAGTCTGGCTTGCCCCTGCCCTTTAATCTGAACATGCCCAAATGGGCCAGGGGCTTTATTTTTGTATTATTGCATTGTCTTCCTCCCACTCACTTGTGCTTTCCTCTCAGATGCCTGTGGCTGCTTTTGATACTTTTCTTCCCTGTTTTGGCCTCTCTGTTGGGCAAAGTTTGTGGTTTGCCACCTTTTCTTGCCCCTTTTTCTACATCTTTGATGGTACAAGAAAGCTTCTGGTTGTTTCTCTTTTTGCATTTCACTCTCCGTAGGGTTGTGTCTGATGTACTAAGACAAAAACATGTGAGTCCTTCTGAGTTCTATCTAGCAGGGAATGCTCAGCAAGAGAGTGAAAAGCACAATATGAAAAGGTCGTTCATTCCTTATATTTCTCAGCATCATAAAGACAAAAATATTTCCTACTTGCTTCATGATAAAAGCTAGTGGCCCTATTTACTTTATTCTTATGTGACATGCTTTATCTGGCAATTTCCAAGAACCTTGACAGTGTTGTTAATATAAATAAATAAATTAATTTCATGTTGCTTCTGTGCAATTTGCATTTTCCTCCATTTTGCATTTTGGGGAGCCAAGGCAGTTAAAAACTAATTGGCTTATGCAGAAGTACAGAATAATCTGTCCCTAAGAAAGAGAATAAGAACTTCACAGTCCTGCCTTCCATGCCTTCATTAATGGAATGTTCTCCACCTCTAGTTAATAGCCAGTCTGGTTTTCCTTTAAGTCATGACCATAAAAAGATCCAATTGTCACTTTAAACATGTAATTAAAGTGCCTGCCTTTATAATGACCTTCGCCAGAATGCACCAGCCACTGTGCAGGTGGGTAAAATGGTGCTACATTAAAAACTATGAGGCTCGAGAGATTAAGAAAAGTGACCAAGGATTTGGAAAATGAAAACTCACCCTGTAATACAGAAATTTTGATTATTACTGTTCTGAGTCCTACAGAATATTGTCTCCCCAGTTTTTTTGGGGGGTGTTTTTTTTTGTTGTTGTTGTTTTAAACTTGTGGGGAGTTTTTATTTAGTTTTGTTTGGTTAGTGCCATTCCATCCTGTTGTGTGCATCCCCTAAATTTCCTAAGGTTTGTGGGAAGGAGGAGACACTCTCTAGGCCATCTACACACCTGCTGGCTGTCACCATGAAGTGACAGAGTTAGTGACTGGAGTGGGTTTTATATGGACTGGGCTGGCTCCGCTGCGTCCTGGTGCTTGAAGAATACAGATCCACCAAACTTTATTTATTTGTTTGTTTGTTTGTTTGTTTACTTATTGCCTTTCTAGTAACTCGTGCTGTTGAAATAGGTTACCACCCCTTTTCAGGAGTGGAAAAGAAGACATTTCAAATGGCAAAGAGCTCGGGAATGACTGTGATTGTGTTATGTGCCTTTCCTGGAAAAATCCCTTTATGCGATAGGTGGCCTGAAGACACTGGTACATTTGGACTGCAGCTTTTCCAGTAACCCAGCAGGATTTGGTGGGTGGAGGAAGGGGAAGGAACTCAGCGAGCTGCGACAATGGGAAAATCTTGGCAGGGACTCGCAGACGCAGTCTTGCAATCGGCCTCAATGTCCCAACTGTTACCAGAAGGGATTGCATGGGGATGAGGAAAGCTCAGAACAGGGTGTGTGAGGGCAGCCACAGACCCGAGCCCTGGGTCCGTGCGTTGGGCGGAGGAGGCGGCCGAGGCCAGG
>VZRH01001140.1:635508-645940 GCA_013397555.1 Urocynchramus pylzowi | reverse complement strand
TCCGCTCCGCCCGGCCCGGCCCGGCCCGGCCCGGCCCGCCGGCCGCCCTGCCCCGCAGCACTTCCTGCTGGGACACCTCGCGCTGGGTCATTTCCTTTTGACTCAGCGGCATCACCCACGGAGTGCACTGCTCCGGCTTTTGGCTCAGGTCTCCAGCTGAGAGGATATGCTCTCCTGCTCAAACGGGCTGTGGGAGACAAAGCCCCGGGCTTTGCTTCCGCGGGTCCCTCTGAACCACCAGCTGCGGCTGGAAGGGTGCTCTTCCCCAGCCTGTCCACTATACATCCCCGTGTACCCGCTGGTGTGCTCATATATCCGTTCTGCATCTGCTGGTTGAAAGGCATTGGCGTGGCTGGTGGGCCTGGCAGGTCATCTCCAGGGTCCTGCTGAGCAGGCTTTGCAAGCTCAGACTGCCGGGCCAGCATTGACAGACCCACTGCACAGAGCAACAGCCTTCTCTGAGTGCCCCAGCACTGCACACCGTGGGCAGTCAGCTCTTAAGGCTGCGAGTTTTAGCTCCTGCTGATTCAGACACCTCTGGCACAGTGAAACATGGCCTACATCTGGATATTGTCCAAAGCCTTCAGAGGCTGTGCTCTGCACCTAAGATGTGTGCAGTATATTGTTTTATATGAACAAGTACATGAGTAAGTTTAATGGACAAGTTGACATGAATGAAAGGTTTTCTTTTAAGCAGCATGGGCTTTTGACTATGTAGCTGAAGCTCTTTCCTGTGAAAGTCAAGACTGGCTACTGCTCATGTTGCATTGCTGAAGCAAAATCACTGCATGGACAGAGGATGCTATCCTATCTACAGATAAGTGGAGTGGTTTGAAAGCTAAGCCTGTAAATAAATACCCTATGCCTCCACATGACTTGGGTGGACTAGTTTTAGGGAAAACCAGCTATTAATGCCAGGGGAAATTAAAGTGTACTTTGTAATTTGTGACACACTCAAGGTCCTATATGTGCAACAGGAATGGTCCTACAATTGCTGTGCCAATCCCATCATGTGTGTCCCACCTGTCCCTGCAAAAGGACATCGTGTGACTGACGTCAGGCAGACAGGACAGAGCAAGGGCTTTCAGGCTCTGAAGAGCTGCAGGGTTGTTTACCATGAGGAGCAGGTAGAGCTGGTGGTTCAGGTTCCTGTCTGTCAAGGTGGACATGAGGTGCTCAGTCACAGCAGAGTCCTGGGCTTTACACTGGGAATTGCCAAATTATGTACAGGACAGGCATGGTAATCTCCAGGCAAACACCTCTAAGCATGGACAAATAGACACTACAGTTGTGAAAATCAGTGTGAAAATTTCCCCCCAAGGTTTCCAATTATTCACAATAAAATTGCAGTGTCTGAGAAGCTAGAAATTCCCATTATCTGGAAGGGACACTTGGAATGGGGACACTTGGAATGGAGACACTTGAAAGGAAAGACTGCTGATGGCTGGTCAACCAGCAACATGAACACCTATCTGTTTCACTTTTGCCAAGAAATTCTTCCTGTGCAGGCCAAACTTGATACCTGTAAGTATAATATATGAATGCAAAATATTCTACATCAATGTATGTTATATAGATTGTATATAAGTATATATAGATAATACATGTCTACACAATAGGATTTTAGGGCTATGTCTGTATCAGTAAATCTGGGGCAGTACGACTCCATCGTCTAGAAATTAATAGCTGATTCCATTTAATTTATTCTTGCCATGGTTTTGGCCTGTGCCAGTTAACACTTTTCCAGACAATTCCCAGGCACAACTGAGAGAGTTACTGTGGGCCAGGGGCCGTTCCCAACAACCACTTGGATCCAAGTGCCTTGCTTGAAGGATAAAAGAGTTTAATGTTATTGGTGGAAGCCATCCTGTGCCAGGGCTCTCGGTGCCAGAGAACAGTCCTGGGCACGTTTAATTTACTGGTATAGACATAGTCTATGAGCCCAGGGGATTAGGCAGGGTTTTAAGGGTTGCATGCCTGGACTTAGGTAGTTGATTTCTCCCAAGACCCATTTTAGGGAACCTTGGGTTTTTTTGTGGACATGGGCCTTGAGCCTTTAAATATTCTATCACCTTGGTTAAAAAGCCTTGCCTTCTGGTGTTCATGACCCTTTAGTATTTTCCCTAAATAGCAAAAATCTGCTGGAAGATGAACTGGGTTGTAATTATGCAGTTTTATTATGGCTGTCATCATGACAATGGCATATAACAATAGTGAGCTTTGTTTAATTAACACTTTTAAAGTATTTTTAAGGAGAAAGTCACATAAAACCTAGGAGATAAAAACGAAACCATACAAACCAGTAATGTTTCAAAGCCTGGCTAATTTTCATCAGTCTTCATAGAAAATAACTTCCTTTGTCTTCAGGTAAAACCTGGAGATTTTAAGATTACACTTATATTGCTGTATGAAATTACGGGGGGAATGATTACATTTCGAAAGGAGCATCCCCGCAGGTGTATTCAGTTACACTGATCCTTGGGGTACTGCATCTTTTGGAATGGTGCTACTGAGTTTCTAGTATGTGACTGTACTTGAGCTTTGGGCTTTTCTATGTTCTCTGAAGAGCAGCACAGAAAGGCATCTGACTGACAGCAGCAAACCTGCACTGAAACGCAGGAGCAAAACTCCTTTGGTCAGGGTGCTGATTGCAGTGCTCCAAGTCACATACTTTTCCTGACCCATCTGTGTGGTCTAATCATAGCTCTTCCTCCCGACTCCTTCTGTCTGTCACCCTCTTAGCCTGACTCTTACTGCAACCTGAGTTTCATTTCTGCCAGTGCAGCCACCGCATTAGCGTCAGGACACACGGCCAGGGCTGAGATCAACACTGACACAACGAGTGTCCTTTCTTATCTGGGCAGCTCTGGTCCAGCTGGTGGGACTGCTGCTCTCCTGTGCAATATGTGAGCTGGGCATCCAACCATCCCAACCACAGGCCGTGTTGGGACACGCCAGTATTGTGATGATGGTGCACCATGGTGACGTTAGCAGCAAGGAAGTGGGCAAAAGTGTACTGAAATTCCATTTATCTGTGGGCATGATGAGTGTCTGCCATATATAACCAAATTAGGCTGGCTCTTCAGGAGTCTTTCCTTGGGTTTATGAGGGAGAAAGAGGAGGGCTGAGATGAACGGATGAGATGAACATCTGATCCTTTACACGGAATCTGTCTGTCCTGTTTTTCTTGCCATTTGCTACGCATGCCTCCCAGAGATGGAGTCCCACACACCTGCTACATGCGTGGCTTTGGGATGCGTGAGCAGGTTTCTTCAGGGGATTTGATGCTGTGTATCTGGGCCCACTTCCCATCTAGAGAGCAACCAGAACACATCTGAATAGATCTGGCTGAGAAAGAGGAGAGTTTTTTTTCAAAAACAGGCTCCAGAAAATGACTCATTAATACCTCTAGGAATACTGGCTGTGGTGTGGAAGCTAAGATGAAGAGTTTTTCTCTGCATTGTCTCCTCTGATTGGAGTCAGGTGTGTGACCATATTTTGGTTTGCCTTTGAGGGCTAGGAGCCTGGTGTGGAGCTGTAATCTTGTCAGGCTCTGATGCCTACTTCTCACGCACTCGAATGAAGAGAGGTCATCTTAGGGAGGCAGGCATGATCCGTTCACTCTGGCCTTCTCTGCCAAGGGGGCTGGCAGAGCCTGGGAGCAGCGGCATGGCTGGCTGTGTGTGCAGACTTAGGAACAGCAACCTGGCTGGCTGCGTGAGACACCCAGACCTTGGGTTGCTTAAGTGCGATTTCCTGCGGGAGCGTGTGATCGCCGACATAAAGCAGCTCGTTGCTGCTACGCGGTAATGCCGCTTGTGCCCTCGGCCCAGCCGGGAGAACAAGCACGCCGGCAGAGCTGGAGAAGCCCGTCAGCCTTGCATTCCCGGCATCCCGTGCATTCCCTGCATCCCGCGCATTCCCTGCATCCCGCGGTTCCCGGCGGAGCGCTGGGCAGGGAGAGCCGGGACAGCGGCAAGGCGCGGTCTGCTGCGCCCCCTGGGGCCGCCCGGCGGCATTGCAGGCACGGGAGAGGGGGCGAGGCAGGGGGGGCTTTGCACGAACGTGGAAACAAAGAGAAATGAGGGAATGATGGATGACGAGATCTCCATGAAAATACCTCACCCCCAACCCTTTATCAGCCCTTTGTCTTAGCCCATCTTTTCTTGCCAGCTCCCCCCACTTTTTTGACCATTTGTACTGTTAGCGTGACTGCATGCAGAGCTCGTGGTTTCTGATGCCAAATCTCATTTCCTCCCTCCCAAGGCTGTTTTCATCCTTGTTTACACAGCCTAGAGATCTGTTTCAAGTGGAATTTCTGGTGAGCTGCTTGCAAATAACTGTCCTTAGCTGTGGGAAAGTGATAAAGGTTTAATCGCTTGGTCTTGCCCTCTAGAAGAGTTGGGGAGGAAGTACAGGTGCAATGTGCAATCACAGAGTTTAGAAAGCAAGGAGTAAATAGCATTCTTGTGATTTATTCTCATTACAAAATCTTCTAAGGCCCCTCCTTCCTTGGCCAGTCTAGCAACCTGAGCTTTTGAAGCAGAGGCTTGTGAAGACAAGTTATCTATTTCTGTTCCTCACAGTGCAGTTTTATTGGATGCTTGGACCCCTTCCGTTTGCTTCTGGCTGGTTTGTGGCCACAAATCCTCAGTCATTTGCAGTTCTGCAGTTATTTTGAGGACCATGTATTTTACCTGTAAGCGTTTCTCTGAGGATTCTGCTGTGCTGTCACTCCTGCAGAGGCCTCAGGCGGTGCTCCTGCTCCTCTCCCAGCCCTCCCTGCCATGCTGAGCCGCTCAGCAGCACAGGTTCACACACTGACTTCAGCAGACCCAAAACTGTCTTCCCTGCCCTGCAGGGAGCCGATGGGAGTCCTGACAGTTCTGTGAAACACCACCAGTGATGGCTGGTGTTTTCTGCTCACCTGATGGCAGTCTGAGGGGTCTGGCCAGGCTCAAAGTGGGGCACTGTGGCCAGGAGTTGCCTAGGACGGCCCAGCCAGGGTACAGCATGGGTGTGGCCTGGCTGTTGCTCTCCTCATGAGTGCATTGTGCCCACATTAAGGCATCAAGCTCAAACTTGCAAGTCCTAAAATTTATTCCTAGAATTTCTCTCCCTGGTGATAGTAACCTGGCTCTTTCTTCACTTCCCTTAGAAGCACTGAAGCTGCTCACAAATACATATCTAGATGGGGTGCCCAACTAGAGGAACTGGGGAACCTCTTTGATGTTGAAAGCTGTGTTTTATTTATACACTTGGGATAAGCCCAGAGGCTGTCTGGGCAGCCAGGAAGTTCCTGAAAGGAATTTTCACCCATCAGACCAGGAACCACAATAATATTTTTCCCCTTCCTCTTCAGAGACTGTGTGTGCTCATTTCCTAGCACTTTTGCTTTAGAAGCTTCTCTAGGACCTTTCTCTCTGTTGCTGCCCTTCTAAGCATTATAGTTTGAGGTTTCTTGTCTCTGACCTAAAGACCTCCAGTCTGAGGCAGCTGATGAGCTGGTAGGCTCTTTCTGTGGGGGTAGACTGGATGTTTCTTTCATCTTTAGACTGACTGCTCCTGGCTACATGGCAGGGCTCAGAAGCACTGTGTGATCCCAGCTGAGGACTGTTATCGAGAAGGCATTTGAAAAGGAAGAGATGTGGGTGAGTTGCAGTGACTGGATTTGAAGGAAAGAAGGTCAGATGAGACAACTCCTATTCTCCAGGGATTAGAAAGAAGCTATCCAAAACAGAAATCACTGCTTCTCTTTGCTTTTGTTTCTGAGTAGCCAGGCTGCCCTGCAACCCTGGAGTTTCTGGCTGGCTGAGCTAAACTGTGAGTGCTGTCCCAGCAGCCTGTTATTGAGTGGGTGTCAGGGGGCCCTTCCAGGCCCTCTTGCAGAGGAACAAATGTCTGCAGTACCATCAGGAGAAGCACAGTGTAAATGGCCTGCTCTCTCAGGTTCTCCTTGTATCAGCCACATGCTGGCTTTCCAAATGGCCCAAGCAATTTGCAGGGAGAGAATGGGCAGCAAGGGAACTATAACAGAGATGGGGCTGCCCAGCAGTGCTGTTGATAGGATTGTCTCTTCTTATTATGTATGTCATGTGACCTATGCTGGAACAGTCACTGTTTCTCTGTCAAATAGCATCTCTTCAATTTCCTTTTTCCTTCTTTTCCTCTTTTATGGCAGTCAAAACCTGCATATGCCAAAACATCTATCCTACCTATGTCATTGTTCAGATGAGTCTAAAGGATACATATGTAAAAAAGAACAGATAGCTGTTACCCTCAGCCACCTTTAACCAGCCCTTCTCGATTCTCCCTGAATGTCCAGAGTGTTTGCATGACAGCAGCTGGCTCAGTTCTGGGACAGTTTGTAGCCTTTAGGGTAACAGTGGGCAGTTCTCACCTTTGGTTGCTGATAGCTTTAGTGAAGGGTTCCTTCATGTGTGGGATGTGTTTTCCAAATGCCTGTCCCATCCTCCTGGTATAAAGCCCACCCAGTCAGAGCTTGGAGAGCCCCTGTGTGTGCTTCACCCCTGCACCTGGGCCATGGGGTGTTTGTGCTTTGTGTGGTGGGGACTCAGCTTAGTCTGGCCTGTGTTAGGGCAGACATCATGCAGGGGCTGAGCCAGAGATGATCCCTTCTGGAGGGGCCCACTCCAGCAGGAGGAATGCCCTGTGGTTCCTGCTAGAAGTGATTGGTAGTTGGCCTAGGGACAAAGCTTGGTGCCCTTTGTCTGCTTTGTCAGTCATACTATTCTGGAAATAATTCTCATTATTTTTTGTGTATTGTCCTTCTCTTCTGCTTTTATCTACATTGGACTGTGTTTGAATCTGTTGGTGGATGGCTCTGCTCTGGAGCACCATTCAAGATGTGCCTGGCTTTGGGTCCACATCTTCCTCCAAGCAAGCTCCAGGCTCAGCTTTCATTCTGCTCCTGCCCTCCTATTCTCTTTTAGCATTTTCCTTGGCAGATGCTCCTTCTCTGCCTGGCACTGGCAGTACCTCCAGTGTCTGTCTTGGACACCACCCAGTTAGGGTGACAAGCAAGCAGGAATGGATGAGGTTTTTCCAGCTGAGCCTTGTCTCCCTCGGTGCAATGAGGGGAGATCCCCAACAGATGGCACTTGAACCTCTTCCCTGGCTGGTTTTTCCCTCCAACCTCGCGATGTTCAGACCAGTGTATGCACTGATGCAGCATGAGCCTGTTACAGCACGGTGTGTGGAAAAAGGAGACCAAAAAGCGGTTCACTGTGAAACAAGGGGCGAGCAAATCCCCAGGTGACTTCAAAGGGTGAAAAAAAGCATCTCTTTCCTTTTGAGAAGGCTTGGCCAGGCCTGCCTAATGAGGCTTTCTGCACCCACACACATTCTTGTTCTTGCACCTGGCAGTGTCAGTGGTACACCTTGGGCAGGATAAACTGCAGAAAGCATTAGCTTGTCCTCTGAGCACAACAGGAAACACAGCCCAGAGGGAATCTGTGCATTAAACTAATCCTCACTGCATTGTCTTCACCCCTACTGCCTGTCTCCCCATTGCACTCTTTGGTCAGGATTCCCACAGAGGAATGTCTCCAAGGGAAACTAAGATGAAGCACAGCAGACATCCAGCGATGTCTTCCCCATGGCAGCAGTGGGCAGGAACATGTGGAAGTGAACCAGCACCCTGCCTCAGCTCACAGTCCCCTGCCCTCTCCCTGTCACCTCAGTGCCATGCGTTCTTGCAGGGAAAACTTGCCACTTGTCTCCTTTCTGCTCCTGGTCTGGCCATGAGGAACTTAAAGAGCTCTTCAAGAAATGCTGGAGCAGGCATGTGGCTTTACCCTAAATGTTATGTGATGCATTTTTCATGCTTTTATCATGTGACCAGAGGAAACTTGGACTAGGTTTGAGATTTGAGATTTGGTTTGAACCCAGTAGGCAGATCAAAACTCCAGGGGTGAGAAACCCACAGGAACCAAAAACAGAGCAGAGTGATCACATGAGATGCTTGGGAACAGAAACCACTGAATTTTGCATAGCTCCAGCAGTGTGATCTAGTAACAGGCTAGATTACAGTCTGGGCACACGTGGTTAGGGGCCAGGGGGTACCACTTCTATTCTTGGATCTTCCACAGCTTTTCTCAGTGACCCTCAGGAAGTCAAGTAACCTTCTCTGACTTGGGTTTTTCTTTGGGAATAACACTATGACTTACCCCTGGAAAATATTTTGCTATCCTCAGATAGAAGTTACTCGGTAGTGCTCTGCAACCTGTATGTGGAGGAGCAACGTCTCCAGCCCTCTCAGGAAGCTTTCTTTCCACTGTGTGATGCAGCAGTGTGACTTGTCATCTACTGGGAACCCATTCAGCACGCTGAGCCTCATCCTCAGGGCACAGATCACCTAAGACAAGGGTTGCAGGAGCAGGTTGTAGCTCTGCTTTCTGTGAGGGTTTCTTTTCCTCTGGGGGTCTGCTAAATTGCTTGTTGCTGGTTGCAGCAGTGTGTCACTGTGCCTCACTCACAGGAGATGCTGGATGCCATGGATTGATGATTCTGGTCATATGAAATACAAAGCAAGAAAGAAACAGCTGCTCTGCAGGTATTTGCTGAAACACATAGAGGTAAAGGTTGCAGAAGCAGGATTTGTAGAATTAGTTTCTCTCAAATTGCAAATGCCCCAAAGAAGCTTCATCAGCACTTGTTTTTGCTGCTTGCCCTGAGAAGGCCCGGCCCTGCAGCAGGTTAGGAGGCCTAGCACAAACCCTTCACCAGGCTGGGGTCCCCACTGCTGTCCTGTGGTGTAGTGGGGTGGGGTGAGCTCAGGGAGAGCCTGTGATGTGTTACAGCTGGGACGGCAGGTTCTGCTCTTCTCTGTTTCAGGGAGCTTTTTCAGCTTCATCTGTTCTGAAACAAACAACTAGGCCCTGACATGTGCCTGCCCCATTGCTTGATCTCTGAATGGGAAAGCAATCATACACACTAGTTTAAGCTGACTGTGGTTTATGGGTTATATCTTAGACCATTACAAGGACAGTCAGTGTCTCCAGAGCTGAAATAAGGAATGAATAAAGGCTTGGGGAATTTTCCTTTATATGGAAAAAAAAAAAATAAAAATAAGAGAATCTTAGTTGTTGGACTTTGGGATATACATTGGTTATTGGTTAGGTCCCAGGAATAATTCTTATCTAGTGTTAAATATAATATTGCATATTTCTGTGGAGGATTTCTGGTTTCAGTTGGCATTTTACATTCCTCCCGTTGGATGCAGGATGCCAGACTAGCAATCTGCTTGTGTGCACTATTCCCTGTTTTTTTTAATCCATGCAATAAGAAAATCAGAAGTACCTATAGCAATATGTGGTGGCTTAGAGTCATAAGGTTGGATTGTGATTTCAATTTGGTGTGAACTCGGGGAAAAATAGGTGAAAACAAGTCCATGGTGTGAATGCAGAACTCACAGAACAAGTATGGTTTAACAGCTGAGACAGTTTCCTATTGCAGACATCTTCTAAGAAGGCACTATCTGAAAAGCAAAAATTTTGCTTTCTGGCTCAGACTCTGTGCTTGTTGTACTCCTTCAAGAAAAAATACTTTGCTAAGTGGAGCTGAACCGAGGCCCTTTCCCCTGCAGCAAAGATGTGCTCTCTCTTTTCCACAGTCAGCACTTTAGGAGTGCTCTTATCTTGTTACAGGCCTGCTGGCTGAGAACTGGGAGCCCATAGTTAACCCGCCTGTGCTCCTCTGGAATTTGTACTCAAGCAGAGACCTCTGCAATGCTTCCTAGCTTGTCCCAGGAGGAAGGTTGGGACAAAAGGCTCTGCTGGCCCCCAGGGATTGGTAATGGGCAAAAGGGACCTTTCACCTGGACACGGGGAGTTCATCGCCGGCACGGAGTTGGCAGTGGGTGAAAGCCCTTTGTTGTTACTGCTGGCAAACAAAGTGTCGGCGGCTTCCCGTGGGTTCACAGTGGCGGGGAGCCTATCAGTCAGTGCCTGATAACTTTCCTGACTGTTTTGCCAGGGAGGTGCTGGGGACTGGCCATGGAAATGGGGCACCTTGCTTGCGCCCGAGGATAGCTGGAGCAGCAGGAGCTGCTGCTGGCCTGGCCCTGCGCTTGCGTTTCTGTGGGGAAAGGCTGTGGCGAGCTTCCCTGCTGCTGGAAGCCCCGTGCAAGTTCGCGGGGTGGCTGAAGGGACTCGACACGGGGCCCACGAGCCCTCCCTATGGATCTGTGCTCTCAATCGGAGGACAGGACAGACAGGTCACGGCACCCCGTTTTGGGAACTCTGGACTGAGCGGGCTGCGAGCCAGGATGCGGTAGCACAGAGGCAGCCACCAGTCCCGCAGAGCCCGCCCAGCTCGGGGACTCAAGGAACGCCGGTGGCCGGGAAGAGCCAGGAAGGGCCGGTGACCCTTTAAGCGGAGTCCCCGTCCCGCCCCGTCCCGCCCCGTCCCG